>JAVCKZ010085277.1:0-12265 GCA_034780755.1 Lepetodrilus elevatus
CCCCCCCCCCCCCCCCCCCCCCCCCCCCCCCCCCCCCCCCCCCCCCCCCCCCCCCCCCCCCCCCCCCCCCCCCCTTGAATCCGCTCCTGGTTCTGTAGACGGACAAAACCAATATATGATAACCGTAACGTATGCCTTTTGTTCAGTAGACGGACAAAAACAATATATGATAACCGTAACGTAAGCCTTTTGTTCAGTAGACGGACAAACCCAATACTATGATAACGTATGGGTTTTGCTCAGTCGACGGACAAAACCAATACTATGATAACGTATGGCTTTTGTTCAGTAGACGGACAAAATCAATACTATGATGACGTATATTTTGTTCTGTAGACGAATAAAACCAATACTATGATGACGTATATTTTGTTCAGTAGACGGACAAAACCAATATATGATAACGTATGCCTTTTGTTCAGTAGACGGACAAAACCAATGTTTAGATAACGTATGTCTTCTGTTCAGTAGACGGACAAAACCAATGCTGCGTATTACCTGGCCAGATATAATACCGGTATCTAAAAGCCATCTCATATCTCATAATAGGGTGTACTAACGCCCGTCAAACATGTTAGACAGGTTGTGTTTCCTTTGTTCCTTGTTTACATCTGGTGGGTATTGACAGAACTGCATTATTATAACATTCGTCTGACAATGAACTTCGGATAATGTGTTTGTAAGTGTTGTCTATCGAGTAGTAAACCGAGATAAGTATATTACACGCAATGCTGTCAGGTAATCGGCGGCTACCGCTGTATACGAGTTTAACCTCTGGTAATGGTGTATTGAGGTACCGTGCTCAATAAGTTAACACGGGGTGGTTTGGGTATAGAGAGTGTAAAGAGGTGGGGTTATGGTGTGGAGCATTGATGCTGCTTGCATGGTGTGGGGTGTGTGGATTAGTTTCACGATAAATGCAACAATATCCTCTAAAATGTATGCAATAGAGTGGCCTAAATACCAAGCCACAGGGCTCAGATTTTCAAGAAAACGGCTTAAACTATGTCCACATCAAAAGTGATACACAGTTGTTTCAGCTTTACATCCCCTTTTAACCATGCCGTGATCAGCACTAATGACTGATATCCTCTGGTCAGTATTTACTATTATACTCTAACCATACATGCATCCACGTAGTCTTATGAATGTCTAACAAGTTCTTTCGAAGTCCACTTTTCTGAATGAAGCCCTAGCACTAAGGATGAAGATGTCCTAGCACTTATGTACGATGCCCCCGCAGTAACGCCCGTCAAATCACTAGCTACCTCTCGTTCGCGTGCGAGGGAAGATGCATATTTATTGAAAATGCCGCTGAACTGGTTATCAGCTGGTTATAATATGATGGTAGGTTGTACCCACCAGAGGCTCGCGCTTCTATTGTGACTAAATATAACCCGGAGAACCAGTTAGACGAGTGAAGGTGCGCGGGTGCCGTCGCTCGCTCTGGGTTGCCTACCTGTACCACGGCTGTGACAGCGCCTAGCTCAGTGCTGTATAACGGCCGTATGGTATTAATAGCACACCTCTGAGCTAACTCTGGGTTGGGCATGCTCTACGTTAGAACACTTCGTACACACCGGCGCAGGGATACGTCTTAAGTAATCGAATTTCACTTTCAGGGTACCTGTTGGAATTGACAGTACTTACAACGGTAAGTTTACCTGAACAATTTACTGACAATGTCTTTTGATTAGTTTGTCTTCACCTGACTATTGGCCTGGCTACCTGGACACATGTAGATGTTTACACCTCAGTGTTGTTCTGCCACCGCGAGTATGGCAACATGTTCCTGCGACGGTGGAATGGCACATTGCAATAATGCCTCGATATTTATTACATCTTTACTTTCACATATAGAAATTATTATACTGTCTCAATATCTACTGAAGTGTCACAGTCACAAAATAACAAGTTGATGTCTGGGACAACACCCTTTGGTTTCATTATAGCATGCTATAACATGGGCAGCGGTCTTTCTGGATTGACATTATAGCATGCTATTAATGAGAAATAGGAAAGCAATAAGGAGGTCATTAAAATAAATGTTCGAACGAATGAATATGAAAATCTATTTTACATTTACTTTAAATAGTTACGTACGTATTGATGTGTGCATCATGTGTTATGTGTAGGCCTATGTTTAATTAGTGTCTTCAGTATCGACCCCGTGTAACCTAAACATAGCTGCAGTTCCTATACTGTCCACTATGTCCAGTCCAGAATTAATAGTAGGCCTAGCCTATTTGGTCAGTCCCCTGTATAGAACCTTACGTTGTACATAGAGACGGTCATCCTTACAGTACGGTATGCCATGCAGGGCCTAGGGATCCCTATGTAATGTATATCAGCAGTAACAGCCACAGACAGGGGCAACTGCAGCAAACCAATGATAATATAAATATCTTAGTTTACGGTTGATTGGCTAATACGAATGCCATCATTATAGATTTGAGTTTGGGTTGAACTTTTGCCAATACAGTCTAATGGACGATAAGAAGGAATTATAAATGAAGGAATGTTCATTAACTATGACGACTCCCTGTACTGTACGTAGCCTACTATACAGTACACATAGTCATGATATTCATGTGCAATTTCAATTGTTAAATGCACTTCACGAGATTAATAATTTGGTAAAATTGTTGTAAATACACCAGAAAGATTTTGTATTATTACATTTTGTATCTATCGAATACAGACTGCTGCACGTACCACGTAGTCTGTGGGCTATCTGTGTAAGGGCTTGGCTCTAAACCTGAAGAGTTTGCGGTCGCAATCACAGACACTTTGGAAACGCAACAAAATCATGAATTGCTCGCGATGTTAATGTGTCATGGTTTTATAGCACCATTCACAAAGTACCATTGTCCTTAGGATCATTTAGCACGTGACAATCCAGTAGTGACAGTAACTTCCGGTGTCACATGATTACAAACATCACCACCGCTTCATGTGAGCCCAGACTGTTGTAAGCACGTCCAGGTAAAATGAGTGTTCTTCATGCTACCCATGTAGCCATACCTTTCAGTATTCTACAAGTAGGCCTATCTCTAATGTCGGCAGCCATGCATTGAGAATAGTTTTCTTTAGGTAGATATCAGATATGACCAAGAATATATGAAACATTGCTTCAATTACATCTACTACTATAATGAAATCATCACAATTTAAATATATTATAATTGTTGACATGTGCAAGTTGTGTGTTTCAGATGAGGGTCGTATGGGGACTGACCCTTGTCCTTCTGGCATTGACCAATGGGCAGGAGACTTGCCCGCAGAACAAAGAAGCAGGATGCAGCTACCAGACTGTCGGAGCGCTCAAGAAGCACGCGAGTGGCAAGAGCATCACGGAGCATTACTACATCGGCGGCCTGTTTGACCTCCTTCAGAAGGGCGACTGGGCGTATGAATGTGGAAGTGAGGTCAAGGTCAGTGGCGTTATGAACCTGGAGGCTTTCTTCTGGGCAATCACCTACTTTGAGACACAGCTTGGCAACGAAGTCTCAGTGGGCGGCATTGTGTTCGACAGCTGTGGACGGAAAGAAGAGGCTATTGATAACATCCTGGGATTCGAGCAGTGTCGCGACCGCTACGAGGGCATCTCACGGCGGCAGCTGCTGGCGTTTGTGGGTCCACAGCAGAACGACCAGGCCGTGGCTGTGGCGGAACTCCTACAGGATCTGAACATCACCGTCGTCAGCCCTGCCGCCACGGCGCCGCAGCTCAGCAACGGAGAGAAGTACCCGTTCTTCCTGCGGACAATCCCCTCGGAGGCAAGTGACGCCGTCCTGCTGGTGGACATTTTGACCGACGAGATCAAAGCAAAGCATGTGCAGGTCATCTATCAGGACAACGCCTATGGCCGCGAAGGTTTCGAGATGTTTAAGAAGCGAGCCGCTGAGAAGAACCTCTGCATTGCTCAGTCTATCATGGTTGGTGCTGACGTATCCGCTGCTGCCGATAGCGATGTGGTCTCAAAGCTGAGAACTAGGACCAACTTCAACGTCCGCTACGTAGTCCTCTACACCGAAGCGGTGATCGCCAACAAGATTCTACGTTCTGTGGACATGTTCAACCGACAGACCGGACAGACCCAGAACACTGACGACACGTTCCTGTTCTTTGGGACTTCACAATGGGGCAACAACGAGGCTGTGTTTGAGAACAGCGTGGTCACCGCCAACAACAGCATCGTGGTGGCGCTGCGGACAGACCCGCTGTACAGATCCGCCGTACAGGCGTTCAGAACACACTGGAACTCACTCAAACCTAACCAGAGTCCAAGCATCAAAAATGATTACTTGAATAAGTTTTGGTCACAAAAATTTGGATGTGATCCAGTGTCTACTTGTAACACCGCCTCTCAGAGTCTGAATATGATCCCCACTGATCGCAACGTACCATACACCATCATGGCAGTACACGCCATCATGAAGGGAATAAAGACTGCCGCCGTTGAGAAGTGTACAATATATGACCTGTGCAGTAGTGTAATGAACATTCCAGGTAAAGGCAAGAATATCTTCAACCATATCAAGAATGTGAAGTCACTGAATGATGAAAATCGATTCATCTTCGACCAGAAAGTGGGTCCGAGTCGCCTTGGCAAGAACATCTACATCTCTGCAGACCCTTCTGAAGGTTTCTCCAAGTTTGATGTCAACACTGTGGTCAAGGGCAAATACAAGATGGTGAGTGGCTTCCTCCACACAACCTGCACAACAATACATTAGGAGTTACTAAAACAACCTACACAACAATTATATTAGGAGTCACTAAAATAACCTGCACAACAATTATATTAGGAGTCACTGAAACAACATACATTACAATTCATTAGGAGTTACTAAAACAACCTGCACAACAATTATATTAGGAGTTACTAAAACAACATACATTACAATACATTAGGAGTTACGAAAACAACCTGCACAACAATTATATTAGGAGTCACTAAAACAACCTGCACAACAATTATATTAGGAGTCACTAAAACAACATACATTACAATACATTAGGAGTTACGAAAACAACCTGCACAACAATCCATTAGGAGTCGCTAAGACAACCTGCACAACAATATATTAGGTGTCACTAACCATATACCCATGCCACACAGAATCTGCACAACACGTCATACCATTGTCACTCATATTCACAACACGTCATACCATTGTCACTCATATTCACAACACGTCATACCATTGTCACTCATATTCACAACACGTCAATCACACAATTTCTACCATGTTACATCTGATTTTCTACAACTCTCAGCTTGGAACAATGGTTGCTGGTGGGAAGCTAGACAAAGAACGTCCACTTGAGATGGGTTACTATGGCAACAAGTCTTCCTGCAGCTACCCGTGCACAGTCTGCGGAGAGGTTCTCACCACCACGCAGTCTGTGGTTGTCATGACAACTGCTCCCATGGCTATAACAACCAAGGATCCAACAGAAGGCGGCAACTTCACATTTGTGAAGTTTCCCACCAATCAGGAGCTGACAGGAGCATATTTCACATCACCGCGGTCTGGCGACGCCTTAATGACCAGGTTTGATCAGCAATTAACATAGCTATTATATATAATTATATATTAATATTAGTTTAGCGATGAATGTGGACTGAATGTCAGAACATCACATGGTTGTGTTGTACAAATGAATGAGCCTTTAGAACATCACATGGTTGTGTTGTACAAATGAATGAGCTTGGCAAGGCAATTAGTTAACAACTACTAAAGTTCTGAGAGTAAAGTATGTGGTGAACATTTCTAAGATTGTTGGCAACCCGACACGTCAATGCCATGTTTGCTTCTGCCAGGTTCGAGATCGGACAGCGCTGGATTATTGCCCTTGGCGTCCTTGCTGGGCTGGGCATCCTGGCCGTCATCATCTTCGAGATCTACATCCTGTACAAGCTGCTGGGAACGCGGATGGGCAGCAAGTGGAGGACGATGTGGCTGGGCCAGCTCCTGCTGTTCGGCATCTTCCTCAGCTTCCTGACGCTGTTCGCGTACGTCCCCATCCCCACCAAGGCCACGTGCGGCATCACCAGGTTTGGCGTGGGCGTGTCGTACTCCATCATGTTCGCCGTGCTGCTGGTTAAGCTGATGGTCATCCTGACGTCCAAGACCTCGGAGTCGTCCCAGCTGCCCGGAGATATGGAGTCGCCCAACTACCTGAAGGGCATCTACCAGTTCCTCATGTTCATGTTCGCAGTCGGCGTCCAGGTTGTCATCGACGCTCAGTGGCTCATCACCGTGCCTCCTGAAGCCGTCCAGGTACGTGTACTCATGTCGGTTGTACTGTACTCATGTGTGCGCTATGTACTAGACATGTCTGGTTGTACTCATCTTGCCTAGTCCACGTGAGGAAGTGCACTGTTCTTGTTTAGAGGATTACGCAGAAGTTCTGAAGGTATCGTTTTAAAATACAAAGCTTTGTAGAATTTGAGCGTGTAATCCTACCTAAAAGTTCAGTAGTCTCCGGGTCCGGTGTTTACATGAAGTCATGTACGTCAATACTAACATATGCCGTCTTTTACTTCACAGGTGTTTGACAACCGTGGCGAGCTGGTCTGGATTTGTAACCACTACACGTGGCGGGCGAGCGACGGCATGCACAACATGACCATGTTCGTCCGCAACGAGTTTGAGAACCACCTTCTGTCTCTGGTGTACATCATGTTCCTCGTCCTCATCACCACAGTCCTCGCTCTCAACGCTCACGGCATCATCACCAACCACCGCGAGAGCATCTTCATTGGCATTGCGGCGGGCTTCACCATCCCCATCTGGCTGTCGTGGGGTCTGGTGGGCGGCCTGAACCGCGCGCAGGACTTTGCCAACGAGTTCGGCGACGCCTGTATTGCAATCGGCCTCTTCCTGACGGCCACGCTCATCCTGTTCTCCATGTTCCTGCCCAAGGTCCGACAGCTGGTCAACATCGGCGTGGAGGGCATCTACTTCGAGGATGACCGCGAGACGTACTACGGTGGGTCAGTGATGATGTCGCCACCCAGCTACAAGAGTAACAAGGCCAACTCTGTCCTGTACGTCAACAACGCCGGCATCTACTCCGAGCCCGTCGTCATCAACAACGGAGACACAAGTAATCCTCGTTTTTCTCTTTGTCTCTCTCTCTGTTTCTCTGCTACAAATACTGGTACATGTTTCATGGTTATTTGTCCATCTGGTACTATGCTGCTGGGCGGGTGCTATAGCACAGAAGTAGAATATTTGAACTTCGGAACCAACGGTCTGGAGTTCAAATCCCGTTCCGGGACGCTGGAATCATTGTTCGCGAAAGTTACCTTTCCGATACGATATTGATATGATGCACTGTCTGTAGAATGACAATGCAGTTATCATCCTTGGTCTGCGAGTACCAGCCGGTGCTCGTAGGTTTACTGCAACATTCTGCTCTACAGATGTTGCAGGTTTCCTTCTGTCCTAAACTGACAAGTTGTGATATAAGTGAATGAAATCTTGAAAGCGACTAAGCTCCAATTAAAAATAGAATAAGCAAACTATTGTGAAAATACTACTGTAGTGACACGAACTAGTGACACACACTGGTGATGTATGGTGATGTATGGTGATGTATGGTGATGTTTACAGTGGCCACTCACCTGAAGCACCCGGGCGGCCAGTTCCAGAGTCACATGAGCACGTACAGCGCTCCCGGCTACATCCAGAAGGCCGAGATTGGAGGAAGCAAAGTCCTCCGGGTGACTCCTGATCTCACCGGCAAACATCCCACAGAACGGAAACGTGCTCAGTCAGAATACGGCTACGCCAGATCTGCCCGCGGAACGTTGAAACGTGAGTATGGCACCATCTAGATGTGGTTGTGCTCTCAACATCCGTAAACAATCGGGAGCTATGTAGCAGCAGTAACAATCCAGTAACAATCAAATAACCACGTATAACTTAGGCATAATATCACAGATGTTTATGGTTGTTTTGGACTAGTTCTTAGCTATATCTGCAAAGTACATTCACTCAATAAATCATGTTTGTACTTCCAAAAAGCTTTCCACCGTTGTGTGGTTGACAAATCCCCACTGCAATCCCAAGATAGACAACCTGAATATGGTCCATATGTGTTTGCAGGGTTTGCTTCATTATATAGCATGCAAGGGGGACATAACTCTAATGTTCGCTCGCAGATTCCTTCATAGATGAGTTGATTCATCAAAGTGTAATTAGTCTCAGATCGAAATGTGTTTGTCCATTATCCAGGTCTATCAACTGTGATATTATGCCTTTAAGTAATCAGCTTTCGGAAAATAAAGTATTCATTCTGACAGTGGTAAATATAGTAATTCTAGTTGAGATAGGAAGGAGGACAAGTTGACAATTTGAAATATCTCTGTTTATAATTTCAGGATCTCGATCACAGCAGAATCTGGGTGCACTTTGAAGAGGAATAACAAAAGTTAAATATCTGCCAGTTTAGAAGTTGTGAAACCTCTGGCCATCGAGATCACTAGTTTACATCCAGAGCTTCACCAGAGAGTAAACCCACATACATATCATACATTACTTGACAGTGTTTGGATTTTCTCTCTAGTAGTTTTCTCTCTCTAGCAACAGCCATAGCTACGGCCACACCACAACTTAAGATTATTCCCACAACTTAGCTTATTCCCACCACAACTTAGCTTACCGTATTCCCACCACAACTTAGCTTATTCCCAGCACCGAATATGGAAAACATTCTGATGAACGCATAGCTTAGATAATAATGTTAAAATATGTAGTTAACAAGTTAAACTATTGCTCACTGTACAGCAGGTTGTGTATATCTTTACTAAATATGCCGTTACTTTAGTAGGCAAATAATCAAAGTTGTGTATATTACTCTCCTATTGTATACATTGTCTCCTGGCTATGTTTTAAGAACAGTTCCTTTCTACCAGCATCAGCAGCCACAACCAGCTTGTTCTGTCAACCGTTCTGTTCAGTGGCACTACTTGTTCTGTTCAAATGTGCTGCTCAATCTGTTCAGTGGCACTACTTGTTCTGTTCAAATGTGCTACTTGTTCTGTTCAGTGGCACTACTTGTTCTGTTCAAATGTGCTACTTGTTCTGTTCAGTGGCACTACTTGTTCTGTTCAGCTACTTGTTCTGTTCAGTGGCAGTGGCACTACTTATTTTGTTCAAATGTGCTGCTCCATCTGTTCAGTGGTCTGGATTCCATCATGAATGAAAGGACATTATTATTCTCAGTGACTGTAAGCTGGTAGCAATGCCATTAACAGAACAAAATAGAACAGAACAGAACAGAATGGACATTGGATGTGGGACTAGAGGTTTTTCTAGCTGGGGAAAGGAATTATGCATTTTTAACACAAAAATCAAACTGTAAATATTGCAGAATTCATTGTATCCGTGATATCTGTACAAATATGTATATTGTATTTTATATAGCAGAGTACTTAGAAATCATGTGTATGAATGCCTAGCAGTGTTGCCATGGTTATGGACAAGAGATCATCCAATCACTGAATCCACATGTTGTGCAAATATATACTTTTATCTTATTGTACATAGATATATGTATAAATAAATGTTACATTTATTTTTTCCTCCAAGTGTTCAGAATTTTATTGGGAAAGAATGTTGGAAGGTTTTTAATTTGCATGAAAACTCAATCAGACTTGGATATGACGTAGAAATGTCAGATACATCAACTCTCAGTATTGAGTTCCAACCCAAAGGAAACTAGTAGTGCTCCCTTGATATAACGCCCTTCGATGCAACGCGGATTCTCTCAATTTTGTCTTCTTTTTTTCTTTCTCAAATTATATTTGTTGATATAATGCGGGTCTTATAACGCGGGTGGCATATCATGGACCACAACTTCAGCGTTATATCGAGGGAGCACTGGTACTTCCCTTTTCTTACAAAGACACACCACAAGACCCATATAGATCTACCACATACACAACACAAGACCCATATAGATTTACTATATACACAATACAAGACCCAAATACATGTACTACATACACAACTCAAGACCCATATAGATCTCACTATATACACAATACAAGACCCAATATTGTTCAATTTAATTTTGTATATGACCATATGTTACTATAATTTTCAAACAAAACAGACAAAATCAATTGGCATAAAAAATAAATATTTATTAAAAGAGTACAATATTCCATGTCACGTGGGATCATTGCATAACAAGATCAACAACGAAACAAACTATGTCCAGGTCATGTGACCATAGCAACCATGAATACCTTGTGACTTTTCCATTCAACACTCTTCTGTCTTCCTCGAGTCACAAACACATTGGACATAGTCACAGTAACTCCTGATAACAAGCAGTCACAGTGATTCCTAATAGTCACATTGACACCTGGGACCCGTTGCTCAGAATTATTGTAGCTGCAACTATTGCAAGGTCATCACTTTTTATTATGGCGGGAGCCCAGTTACAACTAGTGTAGCGCTACAACTGTTCTGGTGCCCGTTGCACTACGCTCTTGTAGGCTACAACTATCGTAAGGTCAACGCTTTCTATTGTGGCGGGAGCCCAGTTACAACTATTGTAGTGCTACAACTGTTCTGGTGCCCGTTACACTACGCTCTTGTAGGCTACAACTATCGTACGGTCAACGCTTTCTATTGTGGCGGGAGCCCAGTTACAACTATTGTAGCGCTACAACTGTTCTGAGCAACGGGCCCCTGATTGCGAGGATTTTTACCGTGAGCTTGAAGCCTGGTTCTAACCAACGCAAGGGGATAACTGGCGAGCTGTCCACACGTACTACTCGTCGTCCCGCACGCCAACAACACTAATATCCCCGGATCCTTGTTCTTGTTCCTTTTACTGTACATCTTCTTCAAAGTCTGAAACAGACGGCGCGGCATTGTCAATCTAGCATCATACCTAGGTACTTAGGAGAGTCACAGACTGACAAACAAAAACACTTTGATTCCTTATTTTGTATACCTTAACAAAAATAAACAAATTAAAACTTTTGCGCCATTATTAACAAATCGGTTAATATAATGATTTTTTTTTTAAATTTTGGTTAAAATAATCGTGGAATAACTTCTCCTACCTCGTAAACTGCTAGATCAATTCCTGCGTATGGTATGATTCCAAGCAAGTTAGGAATGTAACCTTTGTAAAACACCATCATTCCCTCGGTTTTCATAATTTTCCGGCTGCAGTCGAAGATGCCTTTGTACTGCCCTGTCTTACGGAGAGCTAATCGAGTTTTCAGAACCTGTGAAGGAAATAACGAGACTTGGCAACAAAGAAAAGACAAGAATCAGACATTATATATCATTCTGTGGTATTTGTTAAAAAATTAAGAAATTATCCCAAAAAATTAAAAAAATATATATATTATTCAATAAACTATCAAAATGCATTTTCCAAATGTATCATAAACTAATTCTCTCCTTTCTCTTGTTGGAACAATTTTAATTTAAGTTGTAGTAACTTGTAACCTATCCATTTCGCTTCAAATAAAATACTGTATAAAGTAATAATAATAATAATAATAATAATAATCTATTTATATAGCGCCAAGTTCCAGCTAGGCTGCTCACAGGCTCTCAACATTATACTTCATTACCTGCCTAGGGAGCGGTTCGCTCTGAACATGCAGTCACCTAGACGAGGTATATAGACAACCGTAATACAAATACCACTTTTCTATGATGCAACAGACCATCATGACTGTTCTCAAATTTAGTCCGAAAACAATATTTGTACAAATTCGATCCCTTGAGAAGAACATTTGATGTTGAAATGGAAGTCATTTTTACCGGAAAGCACCTTAGGTTAATTTTATATACAAGTTGCTATTTATGTAGAGTAAGTTTGATGACCGTACCCTAGGTACCCTGGTTCGACGAGTCAGTGATAAAACTACCCATGGTTAACCAGAGTGACGTCACAAATCTACCATGGTCCAAGCCACCGCTGGGTTAGGGTTAATCTGGTTCCAAGATGGCGGCATGCACGTGTGTGCAGCAGGCGACCGGAAATCTACCAGAGAGAGTTTTACCACTGTGCTATAGTTTGCATGAAATGCATTAACCCCACTATTTTGTAGATTATCTCGGTAAATACTTCATGGAATGGAAAAGAAAAAAACTCCATTTTCTAATTTCATTTGACCTAACCAAAATTAAAAAATAAAAAATATTGCACCAGTAATAAGAAATCTGTTTATTTAACGATCACCAAATATTTTGACTAAGTATTATTTTATGCA
>JAVCKZ010085288.1:0-12265 GCA_034780755.1 Lepetodrilus elevatus
CTGAAAGAGACATGACATCAGACTGACAGCAACTGACAGCTGAAAGAGACATGACATCAGACTGACAGCAACTGACAGCTGAAAGAGACATGACAGCAGACTGACAGCAACTGACAACTGAAAGAGACATGACATCATATTGTATGACACTGACAACCCTAATTGTGGTTTTTACCTACTTTCAAGATAGATTCTTTCACTTATATTACTGCTTGTCAATTTATTATAAAGGAAACCCGCAACATCCGTAGCGCTTAATGTTGCAGTATACCTGCGAGCACCAGCTGGTACTGCATGACAGACCAAGAAGATATTACTAAGGGCATCTCTGAACGACTACACAGCAAGAAGGTTAAATAGTTCATTATAGTCACATACCTCATTAATTAGAAACCTAATCCATGATGGATCGAAAGTTTTGACGCTAAAAAATATCATACGGAAATTAGTATATCACAAGACCTTTTTTGGTACGGCATACTAGCATTTCTATAAATTAGCCGACGCTTCATCCTGTGTGAGTTAATTGGCCTCATTTCTCCCACCCTAACTGAGCCTCCCTCACCTGGCCCTGGTTAACCCTCTCCCTGCTGTATCAGGCACAGGGACAGCTATTTAGGGCATCTCCGGTTGCCTTTAGCATGGAGAGGGTTAACTGAAGAACTTTCTTCCAGGCAGCTGTCATTAATTACAAGAAATCGGCCGAGATAGGATTGCGCTCTTGGAGAGGAAACCAATGTATTTCAAATCGGACATTCACGTGAAGGGTGAAGTAGATTGATTCGACAATTTTTTTGGTACGTTTATATCCTGTGTTACTTTCAACATTCAATTATTCAGTGTTAGTTTCTAGTCTGGTCTAGGGTTGTTTTTTCTGGGGGGTGGGGGAAATATATATTTGTTGATGCAATTTTGCTTTAGTACAGTAGCTGTTATAGGTACTATCAATACAAATGTCTGTTAAATTTATCTAATTATATATAATAAAGGAATAGAGGTACTGGTATGAATTTGCATTGCTCAAATCTAGCAAATTAACGTTAAAAAAAAAAGATGAAAAGAATAATGATAAACAAGGCATAATAATTGAATTTTTAAAAGTATTTAAAATATATAACAAATATTTAGCAATTTAACAGAAACTCAAATACAGCCCTTTCATTAACCCCACTTGCAATGGCATGCATGAAAAACACATCTATCCAACCTTTAAATAATAGTATAATTATACATCAATTATGCATAATAGTTAACATATCCAATGTGTACCATCAGCATCATTCCACAAGATACATCAATCATAATGCTCGCCTTTCATTACCGGTGTACCACAATTTACACTTAATGCATCAATATTAATTAAAACAGGGGGAAAAAAACTTCCCACATTTCTCATGTATAACTATGCCAGTTATTGAAACAATCTCACGGCACGTTCGTAATTGGCACGAACTGCCTCTTAGTGCCTGAGACGCTGCCGCCTAATGGGGTACACCTGTACGGAATCATCAGAGCACCGGTGCTCTCATTGGACGGATAATAAGGGATATACTGTGTATTCCACGTCCATCAGTGCCCAGATTAAGCATGAGATAAACCAGATTTTGCAGACAGACGAAAATTGAAAATAGGCTGTGTAGACAGACAAAATAGACAGTAGAGAGACTAAATAACCTGTAGTGACAGACAAAACAGGCAGTGTATAGACAAAACAGCAGATGATACAGGCGGTAGACAGATAAAACAGTAGACAACAGGGAATAAATGGACAAAACAGCAGACAAAACAGGCACTACCTAGATAGACAAAACAGCAGATGATACAGGCAGTAGACAGATAAAACAGTAGACAACAGGGAATAAATGGACAAAACAGCAGACAAGACAGGCACTAGATAGAGAAAACAACAGATAAAACAGGCAGTAGATAGACAAAACAGACAGTAGATAGACAAAACAGGCATAGATAGACAAAACAGGAAATATACAGACAAAACTAACAGTAGACAGACAAAACAGGCAGTATATGACAAAATAGCAGACAAATCAGGCAATAGACAGACAAATCAGCAGACAAAACAGGCAGTAAACAGACAAAACAGACAGTAGACAGACAGATAAGACAGGCAGTAGACGACAAAACAGACAGTAGACAGACAGATAAGACAGGCAGTAGACAGACAAAACAGGCAGTTGACAGACAGACTAAACAGGCAGTAGATGGACAAAAGAGCAGACAAAACAGGCAGTAGACAGACAAAACAGGCAGTAGACAGACAAAACAGGCAGTAGACAGACAAAACAGGCAGTAGACAGACAGACAAAACAGGCAGTAGACAGACAAAAAGGTAGACAAAACAAGTAGTAGACAGACAAAACAGGCTATAGACACAGACATTGATAGAGTGAGTGAGTGAGTGAATATGGAGTTTAATGTCGCTGCAGGACTTTGATAGACGTTGAATTATGTTACAAATGGCAATGATCACCAATCAGTAGAATTAAAATAAAATAAATAAATAGAATGTCAAACTAAACCATAATCTGCTGATGAATTAATGTTCCCTCATTAATACTAACACTGCTTCAGATTTTAGCCCAGATTGTCTCCCTTGAGAGAGCTCTCCTGTCAAGCATTATTTATTTGAAGATGAGGAAAATTAATGAGAGATTATCCTTTTCATTTGCAATACAGCAAAGTGTCACTTCTATCTGTAAAATCCAGTATAAATTAAATAACAACCTTCCCCAAGCATTGAAATTCGCTAACAAAGTTTGTCAAACTCACGCCCAGCACAGGTTTGTAATCTCAAGATGCTTTGTCCGTGCCATCACAAACAATACGGAATACAGATTCTAATGAAGCATTAACATAAAACCACCGATTAATCTCAACAAATAATTCAATTATTCCAGCATATTATCAACTCGTAAATTTGATTTAATCACGGGATCTGCAAATGCTCATTAATGTTAAAAATCCTGACCAGATGTTGAAGAAATATGATATTTGCAATGACAGGGGAAATAGATGAGAAAGGAAAACAGTACAAAGAGCCATGTATTAGTGATTGATTTGAGAGGGATGTCAATTATTAAAGCGAGACAACGATTTATTAAGATTTATATTTTACATTCGTTGTGATTTTACATGATGTAATAACACAACCAGTCACTGGTTGGAGCCATGGGAAGTGGGTGGGAGATGTGGGCACGGGGATGTGGGGGGTGGGATGTGTGTGTGGTCGTGGGTGGGTGTGGTCTTTACACTCACACGCACACTTTTCTTTTTAGTAACTTAACTTAATTGGGCAATTCAACTAATAAAATTATTCACAAAAATTGAACTTTTCACAAATTTAGTATATGCTTTCTTTACATACCGGTACAAACCTTGCTAGTTAATGAAAAGTACTGTTGTGTAGGGCAAATCTGGTTGTCTCCAGCATGGAGATCGTTAATGTTATCATTGTAGGGCCTTTTATAATGACTTACTGCTTAATAATAATGTACCTATATTAGTGAAACACTGTGATGAATAATAGTGTGGTTGCTATAACCATCACTTCACTACATTAATCAGTCTCATCCTTGGTCTTGTCAGTACCAACCAGTGCTCTCAGGTTTTCTGCAACATTCAGCGCTATGGATGTTGCAAATTTCCTCCTGCCCTAAACTGACAAGCAGTGATACATAAGTGAAATAATCTTGAAAGTGGCTCTAAACCACAATTAAAATTACTCTTTTTATATTCTACCGTATATGAAAAGCCGGACTCAAATGAGCAGAGAGACATAGATTCAAGGCATCAAGAGTTATCTCACTTGGATTTAGCAAAACGTACACAGTTCTCGAGATGCTAACCTTCCGTGTGGCCACATAGCTTACGGAGTAGCCTCCCTTTCCTCCCGCCGACGTTCCACAACGCGAGGTCGTTATCCCACGATCCAGACAGAACGTAGTTCATGTGAGACGATAAACACTGGAAAATAAAAACATTAATAAATATCCTGATTTAACTACCTGTAAATGGACAATACGAATTAACTCTCTCCCTGCTGTATTAGACACAGCTTATTTGAACATCTCTGTTTGACTCCAGCATGGAGAGAGGGTTAACCTACCATAATAGTTGATATTCAAAAAAACCATTACCGTAGTTTATTGCACAGTTGAAATCTCCAGAAACACATACACACACAATTTCCCTCTTACACCTTTAACCCTTTCAATGCTGGAGGCAACTGGAGATGCCCTAAAGAGCAGTTCTTGTGCTTAATCCATTAATTATATGTAGAGGGTTAATAGCAGTTTTGTATTAATACTGGATACTATAAAACCCCACACTGATAGGTACCTCTATTTCATCGGTGTGTCCGCGTAAAATGTACAGCAACACCCTGTCATTTATAGACCACACTCGCACGGTTCTGAAAAATATTCATTAGCAAAATGTAGGGTCATTCATAAAATATAACCTAATAATATCCAAAATTAATGAGAAAGGATACTAAAACTTATAATTGCATATCTTTAACTCGTTCTATGCTGGGCACAACCAGAAATGTCCTGAAAAGCAGTGCCTGTATGTAATCCAGCAGGGAGAGGGTGAATGAATTATTGAATTAAATTAGAAAATAAAACACACAAATTTAATTATTTAAAATAAACAATATGATCATATGTATTATTATTATCATATTATCATATGTATTATTATTATTATTATTATTATTATGTTTTACTATAATATTATAATATCGAGAGTACACTGTATTATTATTATTATTATTATTATTATTACTATACTTGTCAGTTCCAGCGCTGATGATTCTGTCTCCTATCAGCTCTATGTGATTGATACTGCCGCTGTGACCTTGCAGAGAAAAACACAGTTTTCCTGTCGTGGAATCTAACACTCGGATACTGCTGTCTGCACAACCGGTTATAATCACATTGTTCTGTGAATGAATTAATAAATGAATGAATGAATGAATGAATGAATGAATGAATGAATGAATGAATGAATGAATGAATGAATGAATGAATATACAATTGAATGAATCAATCAAAATAATTTTCATTTCTTTAATGATAGATGACGTCTGTGTACAGTGATAGAAACTTACTGGCCAGAATAATGATACAAATACAGTAACAAAAAACATGAACTTTTACTGGCCATTAGGATATATTTAGCATTGGGAGAAATGTCCCGGACCAGTGGTAATAGCGAACACTGTCTGTGTATTATGTTATGCAGTGTTTTTGCTGCCCATGGGCCATCAGCAATTTGCCGATTTATTTTTCAAATGTCCAAAATGGCATATTTAAAATACATATATTATTACCAAAATGTCCGAAACGCTTTTACTCTGTTTTAGTCATTCGGGACGTCTTAAACAAAATTTATTGCAGCTGAATCACTGTTCTGTATTGTTGTGTTGCGTGTTGTTTCAGTCTTATCGACGTGGCATGCTCTGACAGCAGTACCGGGGTACAAAGCAGCACATTACTGGCTCTACGTAGTCTGGCTCAACAAGACCAGCTTAGAAAGGTATGTACATGTACAGTAGACCTCGGATATACCGGCCTCGGATAAACCGGACACTCGCATATAACGCTAATTGCGGCATATGCGTATAACGGACTTCGCATATAACGCACAGAAATAGCCGGTCCCAATGAGTCGTTATATGCGAGGTCTACTGTATTTAGACTAGTACTGTAATTCACCTATTAATTTGAACATCATTAATAAAATGTAAATAAATAAGTAAAACTTTTTTGTTACCTTTACGTGATATAAGTGAACATATCTTAAAAGTGGCCCCAAATTCCTATCCAAGAAGAAGAGGGAAAAAGAACATTTTTAAACACTTTGAACAATTTTTGTGTTGGGATTAGAACATCAATGAAAATATAAACTTGTTTTATGGCTGTTGTTACCATAACTTTTAACCTATCAGCTACAGAAAGCCAGGTCCAGAGAGTATGGAACTTTTTTTAGTATGATTTCAGGCAATGCTAAATTCAATGTTTTGTTTACAAATTCATGTAGCAAATTTCAGCATGCGCATGAAATTTTACTCAAAAGGTTCAGTAATCTTGGAGCCAAAAATGCCTATTTTGAGCTACAACAGTATTCTTTTCAAATTACATATTCAATTTAGTCAAGTGTAGAAATGACAAATGTAGCATATAATACAGCAAATTATCTTAAGTTAATGGGTTTTTTTTCAGGAAATGTTGAACCTGAATGCTGTCGGTAAATTGTCGGACCTGAACGCTGCAAGCACCCCTCGACCTCCTTCCTCCGTGTCACGACCCACCTCACAGATGTCAGCACGACCCGCGTCACAAATATCAGGGCGGGGCAGCTCTCTCAGTATCCAGGGGAGTGGAGAAAACATCGCCTCACAGTGCAATAAACTCATCCGCATTCTGCAAGGCAGCTAGCATTCTGTGAATGGTTTAGCAAAACTATTATCATGAACAGCCTCTAAAACAAGGGCCCAGTGTGTTCTTAATCATACACTACTAGCCATGAGCAATTAGGGCTATATTGAGAATGAGTTTTCCAACCTTGGAGTAAGATGACTTTTCTTAATGTGACATCCTCTAAAACAGGCCCAGTGTGTTCTAACTCATACACTACCAGCACAATGTCTTCTCCCCATCTCCACCTTTCAGGTTATGATTAATCAAAATTAAGAGGTTATTGACAGTTGAGCCAATCAGAGAGCTCCTATTGGTCCTTTCATTTTGTTTACATGATTTGTGAAAAAGATAGTTATCTCCCCTTTCCATATTTAATACATGGGCTTGGTCTAAATTTTTAGACTTCTTTTATGCTACATGTCATTGCGCTGTCTACAGAACAGAATTACCAATAAAGGCATTTGCCCAGGGTCAAAGAAGTGGCGTATGAAATAGCAGTCGTCTGCATCTCGAGGATGTAATGTGATATTCTCACTGCATGTCACTAGGGGTATGCTTCTTTCTAATGTTCTGTCACGTGTCCAGTGCATGTTCTGTTCTTTAGAATGGAGTGAGCAAACACAGCACAGAGTAATGCCAGTGGCAGCCATTGTGTGCTGTGCCGTCTGCACCACCTATTTCGTAGATACATGTCCAGATGTCCCTGACACCGAGAACACTGTGCATGTCCCGGACAGAACGTACAGACAGAACAGCTAGAAAGGAGCAGGGCCCATGTCACTAGGACACTAAGTCTAGTGTTACGAGGCTTTCCATGTCAAATTCCAATTTGTTAGGATCCTGGAACAGGTCACCTAAGCTTATTAGCTGTGTTCACCTGTAACCAGACGATCCAGAACACATCTGTCCATTTCTTCCACTCATGGCTTGATAGCATTTATACATGCATAGAGTTGTCACCTGCATTTTACTTCTGCTTGACTTGCAAGGTATTGTTTGTGGAACATTTACCATGTGGCAAATCAAGTTGTTCCCACTTTGTAGAAAATATGTACCTAGTAAAAATATAATATTAAACTAGTTTATTACTCATCCTCACCTCCACAGAAACGTCCACTACTGGTGTCATTTATTGTGAAAAGTGATACTATGTAAATAGATACATGCTATATTTTGTAGAATCTATACTCTAACATTCCCCACCATATATATCTGTATGATATACTCAACAAAATTAATTAAGGGCCATTAACATTTTGGGCATATAAATTTAACTTTATAATAATATTATTGTTATTTTGGCAACGAATAATTTCCAAAAGTCTTCAGTAATGCAAGCACTGCAGACACACTGCAGACACACTGCCAGACACACTGGGAGAAAAATGGAACCAGATTCCTCAAGCAAATATTTAATAGAAAACGTCTCTGTAAAATAAGTACCGGCCTTTAATTATTATTTTTGGGTATATTTATGATTAACTGTAAACAAGGTGCTGATTGTTGATTTGTTTTGTATGGATTGTTCCGTTCACCTGTCTGGATTATTTTTATTTATTGTTATTTATTATGTTTTAGTCTAATTAACTAACCATCAAAATACTGATATATCCTCGCTCTTATTCAGGGGCGGATCCAGACTTTCAGTTTAGGGGAGGCTCAAAGTGTATTTATGAGGGGTCTCATAATTTCAGTGATTATTTATTATACTTTTTAGTATATAGAACCGTAGTTAACATCCTTCCTTCTAGGATGCCTTTCAGCATACATGGATGATGGCTAAAGCGTTGTCAATATCAAGTGTTATAACCAAACCGTACTACAGAATATATGTTTATTAAACAAAAATTTCCAATTTCCACCCCTGTTATGTATGTATGCTGTAGTGGTCTGTTTCAGCTCAATGAACTAACAATCAGATTACCAGTCATGTGTCATATTTTACGTATACATGTACATGCACCAATATGAATATGGAGGTCTTCAATGAATTACCGTCAAGATAATATTCATGTATTTTCAATGCTCTGTATTTGTCTTAGCATATACTCATAAACAATAAATTAAAGGTTGGCAGATATCTTGTGTGGAAGCTTTCTACCAATATTGGAACTTGGTTTGATGAATCTGATGCCATTCTTATTCCAAAGCATCTGCAAGTTCTTGAAGAGAAATGGTAACCTCTTCATAAATTCTTCATTGTTAAAATAATATAAATAAAAAAAATATTGTACAAAAATGTTAATGGCCCTTAATTAATTGTGTTGAGTACCTATGTATCATCTGTATACTAAGGCCTGTTCAGGAGGGCGCGAACCCGCGAGTACACGTCTGAAATCGCCTTGGAAACCTTCATCCTTCATATGTGACGTCACGCGATAACTCGCGTAAACTCGCCCTTCTGAACAGGCCTCTGGTAGATCAATCTGTCTGAGAAAGTTGACATTGTCATTGATGTCTTTCCCTTCATCCATCCATCCATCCATCCATCCATCCAAGATTCCATCCATACTGCATAATGGTTTATTTATGTAGCTCTATAATCCATGTATGAACATCACAAAATAACACCAATAGTTACGTTGTTATAATATAACTCTACATCGCAGAAACAACTGTTAGCTTATGTGTCTTAGTGAAATAACAATCTTGGTATCCTGTTACTACCAGTATATGGTATGGTACCAATCCATGAGTGTAATTCTCTGCTGTCTCTTGAAGAAAGTCCAATGTTTATGTCCTGCTAGTATCTATATGTGAATCCATGAGCATAATTTATACTATAATGTCTTGATGAAATCACCATTGTTTGTATATTATTCATTATTCTGTCGCTCCCATTAAGAATAGTATATTGTTATCTGTCTTTATATGAAATCACCATTGTTAGAATCATTCATAATATGTACATGTGCCTGTATATTAGTACATGGCATTATTATAGTAGTGTGCTGTTAGTCCATTCATGAAGAATATTTGTGTTGTTAATAGTGACTGAAATCACATTTTTTGTATCTTATTCATTATTCACTGGTACATGTAAATGCAAGCCTTTGATCTGAGAAGTTATTGTACAGGTTTATCTTTCTCATTCGTTTTTATATCAACTTTTACTATAACTAATCCGTCCAGTTTTGAAATATTGATATTAATTTATTATATAAATGAGACAGGATTATTAATTCATTAACCCTTGTAAATTAAACCAACCTTTGTACATTCTGAAAGATAATCAAAATGTTCATTGGTAGAAAACAAATATGTATTACAGGTAATTCTTCAAGACGAATATTGTTCAAGATGAAATATTACATATTATAAAAATAAAATATGTATCATATATTTATTATGTTTCATTCAAGATAGATCTCAAACGAAAGTGTCAGCATGATTTTGTACTTTCATTCACTTTTAATAAAACAATCACAAGGTTAATTTGTTGTTTTATGTCTTTGCAAGAGACAGCATGTCAGCATAGGTAGGCCTAGTTATTATCAACAAATATGTAGGTCTACGTATGTACTATGTTTAATGCTCATTGATGTGTGGTCACTATACTGGTCACACAGGACCACCTTCTCGCTTGTAACATTAAGCAGCTGTTTAGCTATCGTTTGGAAGGATACAAGTATATATTGTAGCATTACAACGTCAGTGCAAGTGTTCAGGATCCCAGATAGCATTGTGACGTTTGGCCGCCGTCATTCTGGCAAATGGTGGCACACGGTGACGGCGGACTACTGACGTCGTTATCTTGGTTATCCAGCACTTTCAAATTGTTTTTATTTACTACAGAGAACAACTCAACACATGTTGTAGCCAGAAAAAGTTACTGCTGAAATGTTACACTGAATTTGCTTTCTAAAGATAATATACAATTATTTGTAGGCCTACATTTATGTATTGGCCCCTGGAACAAATATTTATCATTTAAAAAAAATAAGTACACTGTTTATCATTAAACAATTTAAACTAGACTAGCTGACTAGAGTGTCTTTTTATATGAAAAGCAATGAAAGAGACATCTGAAAAATAACAAATAATATTGATTTATACTTCGCCGACATGCAGTATTTGATATAAAAATACATCCTACTTTCTAATCTGCTAACAATAACTTAATATAAGATTGACGCAAATACATAGAACATGTTACATACTGTGTGATACACTACATGCATAATGAAAATTGTATTATAATTTGCGCAAATAATGCATACAGCATAACGCGATATCTAAACCCTCATAAGAGAGGGCTTCCCTTCAGTGACACTTGCTACGCATGCGCATAGCCAGGATATTTCGTGAGCCTCTTTGTTGTGATGACGTCGAGAGCCTCTGTTGTCGACATAATATTTTCGGCGCTGATGATCAGCATCGAAGTGCGTTGACACAGATGGTTGACATTAAAAATGAAATGTTATTCGTTATTGAAGTTGTGACGTCTCCGTCTAGTTACGTGACCACAATGTTCTGGTATTTGTGAAAATCCGCCTTGAAGCGCTGAAGGTATGTACCCTGAACTGTACTGCTGTAGTAAACCCGGAAGTTTAGCTGTCAAAATGAAAATATCAGTTGTTGACTGTAGTGATCATTCGTGTTCATAGTCTAAAATTTATCAAGATGTGTTTATTATTATTATCTTATGAATATAACACATTAAAAAAATTCCATTCAATATTAAAATACAAGTGCATAGTCTGTTGTTCACAGTGATTACTTCTTCAAGAAGTTCTTGTCTAAAAATATTTTAAAATATATTTATTTACCATTTTTATCTTCTTAAAACAGTACAAATGTTTTGTTTTTTTAAAAATCAATTTAATTAAAATATAGGTGTAGTTTATTTTAGATATTCCCGCTTTACTCTGAGTAATTACAATTAATACAATCTTATGCCATACACTAATTATTATATTAAATACTATCATCATTATTTAATATAAGATCACAAACTGACAATCAGATATTTGGACACCTGTGAGTACATGTAGTAGCAAAAGAATGTTTAAATGTTTAAGAAATGAAACAAGGTATGATTTTAACTACTTGGTATTTATATATAAAACAGTGTAAACATGTCACTATACTTAACTGTATACTGTCTATACATATATAATATCACTATAATATTATTCAATCATGTGATTTGCCATAACTATTATTAGACATTCCATTTTAATAACATTACATATACTATAGTTTTTATATATTTATACGGATCAATATTCCTTCCAATGAGCCATGGTAGCTAAGCAAATTAATGTTTAATATTAAACATGCAATGTCTGCACCAACTTAGTGACGACATTGCTTCCTGCTCACAGAGGCAGAGACGAAGATGTCGAAATCTAGCGATCAGGACTACATCAAGCTGGACAAGCTAGGAGAAGGGGCTTTTGGAGAAGTGTTCAAGGGGAGGAAGAAATACACAGGAGAGGTTAGTGTTCATTGCACTACTACAGAGAGAGAGAGAGAGAGAGAGAGAGAGGGAGAGAGAAAGAGAGGGAGAGAGAGAATACATGAAGGGGATAACAATTACATGTTTAGATTGATGAATACATTGAATAGAACTAAATGTTACTTCCTCCTCTGTCTATTTCTCTCTCTCCATTTTGTGAATTAAAAGATAAAACTAAAGATGAATCTAAATGGAAAATGCTCTCTCTCTCCCTCTCCCCCTCTCTCTCTTTATCTGTCTCTCTCTGTCTCTCTTTCTCTCTCACCCTCTCTCTCTCTACCCTCTCTACCCCCCCTCTCTCTGTCTCTCTCTCTGTCTCTCTCTCTCTCTCTCTCTCTCTCTCTCTCTCTCTCTCTCTCTCTCT
>JAVCKZ010085299.1:0-12264 GCA_034780755.1 Lepetodrilus elevatus
TGCTGGCTCACTCCATTCTAAAGAACAGAACATGTACTGGACATGTGACAGAACATTAGAAAGGAGCACTACCCTAGTGTGTTAGTGACTACATGTATGGGATGAATCCTTGTCTAGCTGCATTCTTACCAATTCCTCCCTGTCCACATTCATAGTCAGATAGTGTTATGAATCAACATGTTGTTTTTGTTATCCCTAGGAATACCCATGGATTCTGAGTTCATCCGATGACCAGACAATTCGGATTTGGAATTGGCAGTCTCGGAACTGCGTTTCGTAAGTGTGGTCTTTGTCTTTTATAAACATTGAAAGTATTTTGTTCATCATCCGTGTTGGCTAGGGTATCGTTTCTCGAAGTGCTCGTATCTACTGCGAGACCATTTATAAGGATTCTCGTAGCCATCTCTAGTAGATGGGGATCATGCACTCACAAGAGCACTATGGTCTCTTGTAGATATGAGAACTTTAACCAGGACAAGCAGTTTTTGTATATGGTATTCCAGGGTTCCACTTAAGTTAAATTTTTTTAGAGTCCCGGGGACGCATGTTGATATACTTATCAACAATTTGTATTAATAAAGTGCATCCAAACTTGCAATTTTTGCATATATGGGACGCAGGATTGCGCGTTCGGAGAAACCCTGACATAGCTTTTGTACCTTGGGCGGTGTTCGCAGGTTTAATGCAACTTTCAGTGCTACAGATTTTGTGGGTTTTCTCCTACCCTAATATAAATGACAAGCCGTGATATTATTGAAATAATCGTGAAAGCAGCACTAAACTCAAATTTAAAAAACAACAACCCTAGGAAATTGGTTAAAATAAAAAAATCTATAGTTCATTTTACCAGAGAAGTTGGTTTTAATGTTGTGAATTGATACTGGTCACAAATAGTTAAATAATATAAAAATATTGATAACTAGTCGAACATCCGGAATATACAGCTGGCTGAATACTTGTTTAAACAAATTAAATGTACATAGTTTCAGATTGTGGCAAATGGGTGAAAGATTCCCGCAGCGATGTTAAACTCCATATTCACTCAATAATGTTAATTTAAATTTTATTCTTTTAAAATTAAAAAACATTTCTTGACCATTAAATTGGTCAACCATCTGTGATTGTATGCCTTTATAGAGCACACGTTGTGACAAGATATAACATTCTTTTCTTTTATTATTACAGCACAACAGTTGTGTTTCGATGATGTCAGGGTGCTAGTCTGCTATTTTGTTTTGCATTTTCATGTTGTTGTTTTTTTCTTCTGTTCGATTCATCTTGTTTGTAAGTTCTGTGTAATTTTGTTTCTATGTTAATCGGATTTTAAAATATTATATTTGTTCATGTACAGTACTTTGCACACAAAAATAACATCTTTCTTATGATCATGTATAACTTTAGCCCTCTCCCTGCTACACAGACACTGCTCGTTAGGGCAACTCTGGTTGCCTTCAGCATGGAGAGAAAGTTAGGTTAATACAATCCAAGCTGCAGTTTCCAGTGCTACAAGCTTACCATTTTCATGACTATCTCATCCTACCGGGTACCCATTTACTGCTATGTGAACAGAGCCACTTTTGACCTAAGTTGCCTAAAGTTATGCCAGTGACACAGTTTTGCTAGTGACACAGTTTTTCAGCCTGTGTCTGAGTGTTAGACAAGAATGAATCCTAAATACTTTCAGGTCACCCATCCACGAACTAGCCATGCCCGATAGTGCTTAATTTCAAATTGCAGTGGCTTCTGTGCAATGCCATCTATTCTTAATAGCATTAATCCTCTCCCTGCTGAAGGCAACCGGAAATTCTCTAATAAGTACTGCAATTGCCTAAAAAAAAATAAAAAGAATAATATTAAATAATAATTTAATTTAAATCTTTTTTAAAAATAAAAAAATAAAAAAGCATTGATGCTTATTTAACAAATGACATGTAAAACTATCCTGAAGATGTTCCTTTTGTGTGCAAAAGAAAATGCTGTATTTGTTTATGTTTATCATCGTAAATGGGTGAAATATTCCCACAGCAACAGTAAGCTTCATAATCACTCACTGATTTATGTTTATGTTTAATTTCCACAGTTAATTCTTGAGATTTAATTACTAAAGTGATATCTTCTTCTTTTCGCCCAATTCATCACATGCAATATCAAGAAAAATTGATTATTAGAAGTTTTAAAGCATCTAGATTTGTTTTGGTGCTAATGTCACATTTTCTGAGAACATATTACTGGCCAAAAATTATTAAACTTTTTGAGTACGATTTCATGCTGAAGATAACATTTTATATGTGGATTTGTGAGCATGAGTTTGTACTTTAAAAAGTTTCGTAATCTCGGGCCTGGCCTTAGAATCGGACATGTCATTCACTGTCACATGTCAACTATGGATTGTACAAAGGCTAAATTGATACCAAATAAGTGTGTATACATAATTATTAAAGTTAATTCCATTAAGAAAAATTGTAAACATCACCATTGGAAAGCTGTGCCAAAATTCTCCTGAAGCAAAAGAGTTAATCAATAATAGGTTTTTTTAAATGTTATTGTTGCTGTTGAACAATGAATAATATTTTTATTTTTATTTTCTTGACATTTGACATTATGACATTTAATGCGCGAGTTTTCATGAGGTAAAAGAGTTAATCCACAGTGTTGTTTTTAGATATATTATTTTTATTATATATGTTTAATATTCCAATATTTAACACACATGTTTTCCTTCCCCAGTAGGCCTATCACTGAGCGTGCCCGGTTACTTGGATGTTCATTCTTCGGACGCGTGTCGGGGAGACTACCACCAGCGGCTAATCAACCACGTAAGTCACTTACCTCCCTTTGTTCTTTAGACGTTTCCTTAGATGTTCTCTTCTAACTCAGTTTGAAATATTTCTGTATTATTTGATTTCTGCAGTAGATTTTGAAGCAAAGGAAGGTTATTCTTATGATTTTATTTGATTCTTATTTGGATTAATTCCACCCATGGTTAGTTTTATGGTTAGTGTGAAGTCTTGGGCTTGAGGGAGAGTATTTCTAGTGACTTCAGCATCTGTCTCTCTGTCTGTCTGTCTGCCCCTGTCTGTCTGTCTATTACTTTGTATCTGTCAAATAATCTATTTAAGTATTTCACATGACAACACCAGACAGAGTTTACAGTTTGTAACAATGCTTGCATGTGTGTGTTTGTTGATCATTTTCTGTCAAAGCATGACTTTAATAATCATGATTCAATCATTTTTTTCTCTCAATATGTACTTTGCAGTTAATATTTTGATTTTAACAAATGTAGCTCATTTTATGGGCCGACTTAAGATTTAATATAATATTTTATTATTTTTATTTTATGTATTATTTTCTTCTATTCTTATGAAAGGTTTTCAAATTACTGATTCCTATAATGTGACAAACATTTGTGCATAGTATGCAAGCCATTTTCTTATTTGTCTTGATTGTATTTCATGCTATATTTTTTTCAACATAAATCTTTTACTTTTTTACTTTTGAGTCAAGACCAGAATTGTGAGGACAGTAGATATGGTCCAGATTCACCTTTAATGTTTTCCAATCCATGTACCAAAATATAAAAAATATGTTATCAAGATTTTCCGAAGCATGCAGAAATAAAAAAATATAACTCAACAGATTCCTTTTCGAAGATATTTTTTTAGTTAAAATCTTATGAGCATTTGCTTAGTGTAGATGAACAATATTTTAATATAAAAGATGAAAATATAATAGAACTTGTACTTTTAAAAAGTGCTCTTTTTTTTTTATCACACAGACACAAAAAAAAGCAATGAAAAATATAATAGAACGTATCATTTAAAATTTTTCTCATCTGTGTTTTACATTATTTTTCACAACTAGTTGATTATTTTTAATGACTAGTTGATTGTTTTAGCATGTAGAGCACCACCATCCATACCATTACTACCTATAGCAGGTGAGCGGTTACGAATAAACAACCTGTCGCTTTCCTAAATCCTTCCTCAAACAAACTATATTATATTTATATGTCTGTAAAAGTCCAATGTACTTAAAATTAAATCTGGGTTCATTATTGAAGCAATTAAATCTGGGTCCATTTTTTAAGTGTACTTAAATCAGGGTTCATTTTTGGAGTGTTTTTAAATATGGGTTCATATTTTTAGTCTAATTAAATTTGGGTTAATCTTTTACTTTTAGTGTAGTTAAATCTGGGTTCATTTTTATATTGTGATCAGAGAGACTCAGTTTATGTATCTTTCGATAAGGAAACACGTTCCGTATTCTATATTAAACTTTCTGCGCAATTCCATTATTACCCTAGTTGGTATATTATCTATCCTCTCCAGGCTAGCAACACCTGCGTTTCTTTTGCCTTGCGCCGGCTAGCCGGGTTTTTTTCTGGGTCGAGAGTCGTCGCAAATGGGTGAAAGATTCCCACAGCAATGTTAAACTCCATATTCACTCACTGGTTTGAGAGTATGGTCACGTGGCGGCGAACTGCAAAAAAACAACCCCAAACACAGTGGACATGGCTCAGTCTACTCAGTACCAAATGGTTGTCGGCCAGCCCAGTCTAGAAATCCTAGCCGGCGTACGCTGGTCATGAGAGTATGTGACATGCACGCGCAAAGCGGCTAGCCAGCTTACGTGAAATCGAGCAGCCGTATTCACAAATGGGTCGTATCAGTAGTCGAGTCATACACCATAGTTTTCCATTGCAGTTTACACTTATCTTTTTACAAAGATGTTAATTTCTTTTTAGAAAAATAAATAAATTAAAAAAAAATTAAAATATTTTTATGAAGAAATTTTGACAAGGACATAGCTTAAGCCTTGATTTATGCCCAGACTACTAGTACGACCCCTTTTATGAAATTAAGGCCATGTTTGGCTCTGCACTGCCAAATATCAGCTGCGTCACACCCATGCATTGCCAGATCCCCAGCACCTGCTATAGTTGCAATAGAAGTTTTTTGTTCACATGTCAAATTTAAACATTTTTCTTTTCTTTTGATGTTTGTTGTTCCAGTAGTAAATAAATACTTTGCGCAGTGTTTTCCAGTCAATATGTGAACAAATATTTATATTATCCAGCTATTGAGTAAGTGATTTTTTTTATACCCTCCAACCGTCAACAAAATGGCCGCTGAAAGGACATCATAAAAAATCCCAACATACTCATTCACTGTCTATCTCACTCTCTCACATACTACATCTCATTTGCTCACTCACTTTGACTCACTCACTCATGCTTTACTACCATATACTGTAAATCACAACATTAATGCGTCACTAATTTAATGCGACCTCTAGATTTTAGACGTAAATGCGACACCAATAAAATGCTAACGGTCATCTCTCCATGCAATTAAATGCGACAATACGGCGGTCGCATTTTTCGCATTAATATTCTGCTCGCACTAAGTTCATGATTACTCTGTTACGCTGTATATGAAAATGTGACAATTATGTTAGTAATGCAGAATTCCTATCCAATATCTCGTGTCACTCACATCCAATACATATGTGCTGTTGCTCATACCCTATATATCGTGCTGCCCATACTCAAAATGTGTTATGTTGCAACTTGCAACTATATGAACTATATGACCCATATCATGTTTGTGTTGCTTCTACCAATATGTCTTCTTGCAGGCGAAGTAAGAAAGCCGACCTGGAAGACACGGCGGAGAACATTCGACTCGATAAACACGACGAAGAACACTTCACGAAACCTGCTGCCTTCCAGAACCCCATCTATGCAACTCAACAAGAAACACACGAGAGTGTTACCATCGCGAGATTATAACGCTAGTATTCAAATTCCTGATGCCATCTATGGCCTACTTCGGGCGGTTTCTCGAGGATCTAGACCAATGCTAGAATTCGTGCGAAGTCTCAAAAGCAATGCTATATGACGGCCCATGAAGCACGAAATCTTGTCAAGCAACACTTAGAAATGAGCAATGACACTTCCGGGCTAAACTAGCGTAATCGCCCGAAGTAGGCCTATGTATGTTATCATTGTATACTCAACCAAATTAAGTATGCGCAAGCACATATTGTGTGAGGAAGCATCCTACAAAACTATGCTTGATGAACCTGGTGTCATTTTTCTACATATATGTGTCTGCATGTTCTTGAAGATTATCTGGATTCTGTTAACCTTTGGAAATTCTTCTTTGTTAAAATTATATAAAGCTAATATTCAAAAGGGCTCATGACCCTTAATTAATTGTGTTGAGTAAATTATTCAAGTATTTATGTTAATCTTGTAAAAATGGATAACTATGACATACAGTGAACTGATATATATATATATATATACACATGTATTCACATATAATTATGTAGTGAAATACGGGTATACCTACACTGAGTACGTATACAATATTACTTTATGTACTGTATTTACCGACTTGTTTATACTCGGAAGATCGTAGATGCAGGTCATATATAGTTGGTCTTGTCATAACAATGTCATAAAATATACCCGTACATGAATCAATGTAATATAAAGTGCAGACAGGATCTAAATAATATGTACTGATAAATATCTACCATGACTAATAGAGTATGTAATTCGTGTGTTTTAACTGCATATTCAATGTGTATCGGCATTTCAACATTTGCAATATATTTTCACTGTTGTATTAATACATTACACATTTAGAGTTTGGTTTAAGAACAGTATCTATACAATAACTTCTTTTTTTTGTATTGTATGTTTGGTTTTAAGAATAGTAGCTATAACATTTATTGTTTGTATTTTAGGTTTAGTTTTAAGAATAGTAGCTATAATACTTATTATTTGCATTTTAGGTTTGGTCTTAAGAATAGTACATATATCATTGTCATGACAATCAACAGTATTCATGTTTTAATATAGTTTAGTGAGTATGACATAATGTACTATAATAGTCAATTATTTATAACTTGTTCAATTAATATAACGTTGCATAATGATGATATAATTGTGATTTTCCACAGACATGTTATTAATGTATTATTGTGTAACATTAATGTAAATGTATTTACGTCATATTATATTGTTTGAAAAGTTTCAATTAATAATAAGAAGAAGAAGAAGAAGAAGAAGAAGAAGAATGATAACAATAATAGAACACTTTATATAGCATATCATTTCATGCGTAAAGCATGCTCAAAGCGCACATATAATATATAAAATATTCATGTAGATTTGAAATGTAAACGAATATTAATTGTCAACATGAATAAAGAAAGTGTCGACCGCATCAGTTCATTATCTTATAGATGGATTACTAATTAGTATGTATCTAATAGGCCTACATGAAGAATGTTGCATGGAATATTACAGGAAGTGTCTGTTAATTAAACACTAGTTAAACCCTATGCTAGTGCTTCCACGTGTTAGGCATACACCATGTGAACGGTGTGGTACAAATGGTTTTACGTCCTGAAGGTACAGACTATGAAACGCTCCTATTTTTAGAGACGGTCGTTAGCTCGTTAATCCCATCGTCAACGTTTCATATCCTTGCAATGTATTCAGAGATTATCACGTGAACAAAACCTAACCACCCATATAAATAGTAAGTAATTATCATAAGGTTTAACCGTGTGCTCACTTATACATTTAAAAAAAATCTACTGTGAAATTTTAATCGTATGGTATTTGTAACGAAGGTCAAATGCTAGTCTTACGCGAAGAGATTTTCGTGGTGTGTTTTTTTTCAAAACATGAAAGTTTGGATTTGTATTACTATACGTATAATATTGGCATTTCTGATAATTTATTATGTCAACCTATACATTAAATATCATACGTCTATAGGTCTATGTATATTTTAAACAGAAAATGTTAAACAGAACTGTATTCATTACGTGAATATATTTATGTATGTATAAACATTGTAATACATGGGACAAGATTGTGTATACTTTAAAATACTATGAAAATGAAGAAGAAGAAGAAGAAGGAGAAGAAGGAGAAGAAGAAGGAGGAGGAGGAGGAGGAGGAGGAGGAGGAGAAGAAGCAATAGTAGGATAATGGTTTATTTAAGTGCCATGAGTACATATAAAATAGATTGAATGATTGAAACCCCCCAGCCATATTGGCTTATGAGACGCTGCTAAAACTGCATATACAAATATTAATATTAATATATAGATATACACATAATGTGCAATTATAATAAATACGAATTCAATTATTAATCATAATAATTATATAAAAACCAGTTGCCGCTATTAAATGTGGTTCTTCTTTTTAAAATGTTAGTTTAAACAGAAGCTGGCAATAATTGCAAGACTATATCCTACTGTGAGCTATGGTGATCAGAGTAGCACCACAGGCGGACATCCGGACATCACTATCGGCCCGCTTCACGGCCAGACCTCATACATCCGTGTGTACATAGTTTCCTTTCAAGCCCGTGTGTAGCTACATGCGTGAATACTGACTACCACTAGTCCGTGTACCATCTACGTAGACTGTGGAGTGTGTACATGGGCCACACTGGGCGTGAAGAATGTATTATCAACCATGGGTTTCCATCATTAACAACATGACTCAGATAGCGAAATGCTTAAAATCCAGCTATTTGATCCACCCTACCATTCTCCCACGGTGTCCATTCATGAAAGACGGGAATAGTGAAAATCGTGGTTTTTATAAGTCCGGTATATGTAATTATAGTTTAGACAAAGATGCATAGGTAGATGCGCGACATTTGTATAGGATGCACCAATACTGTTTGTCAATCCCCTCTCACGATGTATATCTATTTATGTCTTTTTAATTGTCTGATTTGTACACTCTCGGGGATAAATATTGTTTCAAAGACATACACTATGTGTATTAAAAGTTTCAAATAGTAGGAAATTGGAACACATGAAAATAATCTGTATACTATATATCCGTTCAAAGGCATGCACTAATACCGGTATATAGATTGATGATTTGTTTAGACTTTTAGTTGTAAGCAAAGTATTTTACTTGGAAGATAGGTTCCGGAAGATAACCACCAACACCACCACAACTACCACCAGCGCAACCACAAGACCACCTAGTTCACTATTTGTGTTAATTGTATTTAACCAAATATTTGTCATGGACATGAGTTACAGTTTTGTCCGCACCACATCCACTTTCACCGTACTACGAGCACCTGCAGTAGTGTACAGTCGTTAACGTTGGACTTAACTGACACTTTCACCGCACTAAGAACACCTCCAGTAGTGTACAGTCATTAACGTTGGACTTAACTGACACTTTAACCGCACTACGAGCACCTGCAGTAGTGTACAGTCATTAACGTTGGACTTAACTGACACTTTAACCGCACTACGAACACCTCCAGTAGTGTACTGTCATTAACGTTGGACTTCACTGACACTTTAACCGCATTACGAACACCTCCAGTAGTGTACAGTCATTAACGTTGGACTTCACTGACACTTTAACCGCACTACGAACACCTGCAGTAGTGTACAGTCATTAACGTTGGACTTCACTGACACTTTCACCGCACTACGAACACCTCCAGTAGTGTACTGTCATTAACGTTGGACTTCACTGACACTTTCACCGCACTACGAACACCTGCAGTAGTGTACAGTCATTAACGTTGGACTTCACTGACACTTTAACCGCACTTCCTCATTATAAACTATTCTCACATATAAAATTGCCATTTACGAGTCGAAACTTAAAGGAATCATGAATCCCATTGTTCATCCAATTCCTATTGTTCATCCAATTCTTAAAAGTACATAATAAGTATTAATATATTCATACAAACGGGCATGTGTACCAAATCAGGAACACCATATCGAAATGTGACTTATAACAAATAGGAAATGCAAATCTTTCAGTTCCTTGTATTTATCAATTGGATGGAGATGAGAACAGCGGTATACCGTATTAGTTAATCCTAAATATATAAGTAATTGAACAGGAACAATAGGATTATCTACTTAAAGATTACTAGTTACAACTGGCTAAGTACATATTTGACATAGTATCAATATAACCGGGTCAGTGCTTACCAGTCATCGCCATTAAAATAATACCAAACTTTAGTCATTTAAATTTAAATACTAATAGGTCCTGCCTACTTGACACTTGTATTCCTCACCGGTTGTGAGACACCGCAAATACAAATACAACAAATATATAAATAATTAACAAACTAATGGTAGTGTTGGTGGTAGGGGTTGGAGGGCTGGTTGTGGGGGTTGGGGAATACAAAAGTGTTCACAATACCTGCTTAAAACACATACATGGAGTCTTGACACGAACAAACTCATACGCTGATGCTAAATTCGCTTTAAATTTCGTTATTTGTTCACGTCTTTGTCTAAACGGTCTTTTCACCTGTGAGTGAATCACAATTGTACACCTGTACCTCAGACATGACGTGTTGAATGACCGGATATAGCATGTCTACATAGAAGAGTGAACTACTATTATACAGGAGTGATTTGAAATCTCCCTCTCCCTCTTTTCTCTTCGTCTCTTTATTTCTCTCTCTTATTATTATTATTATTATAATTATTAGTAGTATTAGTATTATTAATATTATTATTATTATTATTGTTATATTATTAGTCATCGTCACCATCATCATCATCATCATCATTATGACCACAATCATCGTCATCACCACCACCACAACCACCACAATCATCACGTCGTCATCATCATCATCATCATTAGTATTATCATCATCGTCATCATCATCATCGTCATCATCATCGTCATCATCATCATCGTCATCATCATCATCATTATCTATATTATTAGCACCATTACTTCTATTCATTCATTCATGCAGACCATGCACGACCTCCCCCACCTTCTTCTCACGGTATGCGCAGTCCTACTAGACGTCTACTCGTGGGATGGCAGTGAGACACACAGCAGCCCCTCGGGGTCGCAGCGCAGTCATAATCTGCTGGTAAACATCGCGACTCTAGAAGCAAACTGCCACTCCGTCTGGTCATCCTAGACTTCTAGGAAAAACCAAGGATCTGGCTGAACAGTGCGTAGACGCCTGCAGTATGTCTGCGAACAAAGAGGTCCGTTTTTCCACCTCATGGCCGGGGTTTGGCAAGGATTTTTGAAACGTTCTTGTTTTATTTCTGTTGGGTATTTTGAGACTGCCATGTAAACAGCCTCGTTAACGAGCATGTCAATAGTAACTTATAGCCATTACGTAAATAGGAGTTATTTAGCGCTCGTAGGTTTGTCAGTAGTGGTGAAGACAGTTCGTAAAGACGTGAAGATATGTGTCAATGGTAGCATATGGCCATTACGTAAATTATATAGGAGTTATTTAGCGATCGTAGGTTTGTCAGTAGTGATGAAGACAGTTCGTAAAGACGTGATGATATGTGTGGTCAGGTTCAGTTGTGAAATTAAAATACCCGTTCGAATTAATTCTTTGGATTGGAATGTATAGAGAATCAGCTAACGTGGCCATCTCGACAGAAATTATTGTCATTGAAACATTAGAATGAATGCTATGGAATGGAATATATAGAGAATCAGCTAACGTTACCATCTCGACAGAAATTGTCATTGAAACATTAGAATTAATTTATATTGAATGGAATATATAGAGAATCAGCTAACGTTGCCATCTCGACAGAAATTGTCATTGAAACATTAGAATTAATTTCTATGGAATGGAATATATAGAGAATCAGCTAACGTTGCCATCTTGACAGAAATTGTCATTGAAACATTATAATTAATTTCTATGGAATGGAATATATAGAGAATCAGCTAACGTTGCCATCTTGACAAATTGTCATTGCAACATAATTATCTTCTACGCATCCTTTTTGGTTCACATTACACACAGAGCAACACTATAGTTATATGTCATGTACCAGGATTTTAACAGGATCACACAGAATCTTGACAGGACTCTTTGACCTCGGGTGTCCTGGTTCGAAATACTTCGTGGCAACTGAAATCTCTAATAGTACTGACAAATGTATATAAATACAGCAGTTTCACTAGTGCATTTACTGTATTTATATTGTATTCCATTGTACATCCGACTATTTTAAATTCCTAACAAAAGTGATCGTGCCATGTTCTAATCGTGCAGCTGGTAGAATATATATACCAGGATGCCCCTGCTTGTATTTGTCTAGTGCGGGGTTTGTCCGCGACGTGAATACATTACAGCAGGCTACACAACCTACTAGGATTAACTAACTGCCCCAGTATGTTCTAATCCTAACTTACCAGGGGTGCGTTCAAGCTAGAATACATGAATACAA
>JAVCKZ010085310.1:0-12264 GCA_034780755.1 Lepetodrilus elevatus
TCAACGCTTTCTATTGTGGCGGTAGCCCAGTTACAACTATTGTAGCACTACAAGAGCGTCGTGCAACGGGCACCTGGTGTCCATGTTCGCATGCTAGGATGCACTGTAGTCTGTACCGTGACAATGTATTTATCATCCTTAGTCCTGTAGTACAGGTTTTCTGCATCATTCAGCACTACAGATGTTGCAGGTTTCCTCCTGCTCTAAACTGACAAGCCGTGATGTAAGTGAAACTGACAAGCCGTGATGTAAGTGAAAGAATCTTAAAAGCGGCTTTAAACCCCAATTCAAATATAAATAAATAAATAATTGCTGACTCTGTGTTGACAGATTATCGCGGAGGGCGCCAATGGACCGACGTCAATGGGAGCAGACAAGATCTTCCTGGAGAGGAACATCCTGGTTATACCTGTAAGTACCACTGTTGATACGGCACCAACTATACACTGGATTTCTATACCGGTAGTTCATTTCAGATACTCTTTCCTTAAGCTAGTGACATTACAATCTGAAATTCTTTACTGGCCTTATCAAATAATTAGTAAGCGACTACTGAAGATGGCCACTATTTATCAGGAAAATTGGAGTGAGAAAAATAACCAGAATATAATATTGCGTATACATGAATCAATAGATGACAAATATGTCACAATCTAGAAAATTGAACATTTTCTATGTTAGCATTGAATAGTATGACTATTGAAGTGGTCATTTAGTACATTTACCTAGACATAATTTATTATTGTTTAGGGCTGTAGTCAAATTAAAATAATTATTTCATAATGTATATGACATTTACTAAAATTCCTTTATCCTGGAATGTGGTAGTGGTTGTTTTACAATGGTGGTGTGTTCTGTATTTCTAGGACTTGTACCTCAACGCTGGAGGTGTGACTGTGTCTTACTTCGAGTGGCTCAAGAACCTCAACCATGTCAGTTACGGACGTCTCACGTTCAAGTACGAGAGGGATTCCAACTACTACCTACTGGGTGAGACATACAATTGAGTGCCCAGATATGCCACTACAGTAGTTTGGTATGAAATGCAGTGATAATGATAATAATATGAACATTTATGTTACGCCAAATCCATGCTTCAGAAGCATGCTCATAGCGGTACATTATTACCTCTATTTGGTAGATTATCTCGGTAAATACTTTATGAGTGGGTGAGTAAATTATTGTTTTACATCACAGTGGGAATATTTCACCCTTTGTCCCATATGTGACTTTATGGAATAAAATTTCAAATTCCTTTTTTCTTTGTACTATGTAACCAAAAACTTGTAAAATATAAAATTTGCATCATGAATACAAAATCTGTTTATATAGCTATCACTTAATATTTTGAGTATTATTTTTTTACAACTATGTAACTGATCTTGTTTCAGAGAGCGTGCAGAAATCTCTGGAGCGCAAGTTTGGCAAGAACGTTGGTGCAGGCAGCATCCCCATCGTACCCAGCGAAGAGTTTGAGGCTCGCATTTCTGTAAGTGTTCCACCAAACAAATTTTACCTGTAAAATGTCCGTATCAAACCTATCTTCATCACTGAACCGTTGATAGCTGGCATTACAGAGAAAATGTTATGTTAGGATTTTAGAATCCATCTTGAAAATTGTAGTTCCTTGTGTGTTGTATCACCTGAAGAGAGGCAATATGGATAGGGCATATTGTAGTGCTTACTACAAACCCATTGACTGAGTCTGAATCCCAAAGTAACATGAGAAATACTAACAGCTATACATTCTATTACAGGGTGCCTCTGAGAAGGATATTGTCCACTCTGGTTTGGACTACACCATGGGCAGATCTGCAAGGGTGAGTGAAGCGAATACATTGCCTCAATCTTTTACATTGACATTATAGGTGTAGGTAATCCATTAGTCAAAGCCCTTAAAGGTGATGGTTATTTGTGGAAGGCATACTCATTGAGTGTATTCGACTCCCTGTTCTCGAACAGAGAACAGTGTTCTATAACGAGTCCAACACGCGCACACACGTTCGGGTGCTGTTCTTGCTCCCAAATCCCACACCACCTCTGTTTACCATGTGTACAGTTATCATCCTCGATTCATCTGTATCTGTATCAACCCTAGGCCAAGATACTCAATCCATCCTGATACAGATAGGACAGTCTGAGCTTCTCGGCCTATAGTAACCCTAGCTCCAATGTCTTACTGTAACAACATATGCTAAACTTGACGATGACATTACCGTTTTTCCTTTGTGGCTTGCAGAACATCATGAAGACCGCGATGAAATACAACCTAGGCCTGGACATGAGAACAGCTGCTTTCATCACGTCTATAGAGAAGATCTTCGGCGTATACCAAGAGGCCGGCCTGACATTCACATAAGCTCTGTACAATCAGATATATATCAGGAATCAGGGAGAAAATAATTGTTGCATTGGACTGATGTACTCGTATGTTGACACTTCAGACTTCAGTCTATAGTGGTAGGAGCGATTGGTTTTTTCGAAACGTGCTATGATTTATGCTGCCATGTTTGTTAATCAATAATATATGTATGCAATATTCTTCCTGGCGACGTCGGATGTTTTGCAGTGAAATGTAAAATTTCGTAACTTGTTAGTTGATTTATGTGAACATCATGCTGTTTTTAACACGAGGACGTATTCGGAATGACATTTGATAATTTATTTTACAATTTGTTATAAAATTGAAATCCGGACTTTTCCTAGTGTTCATTCACTGTAAGTAGCCTGACGTCAAGTATACTAATACACCCTGGCATTTAATTGAAATATTGGTAAGAGTCAGCCTCTTTGTCATCATGAGATGTTGTATTGTAATTATGTCGTCGTACAAGGCAATCATCAATTTTGTATCAGGGATATCTGTAATTACACGACAATTGCTGTAAATACACCTTTATTTGTTACGGAATAGCAATATGCACTGGTTTGATTTCATCCTTACGCTTTACATTTTCGAACATGTATGAAAAATTTACGCACTTACGTTACTTACATTGGCTTGGAATATATTTTGATACTTGATACGTCGTAGCATATGTATATGCAAATTGTTAGTGTTATTGTATACAATGTTATTTGTTAATTCCTAGCGATATAGTGCTATTAAATCATTCCTGAATCATAACATCAACTAGGGCCCTGTTGCACGAATCAGATTTAGATGTCTTTAGACTAAGATGCTTGCGAGATCTGCCAGTTTTAGTTGCTTCGTGCATTTGGGCCATGCTTAACTCTCTCCATGCTGTGGGCAGCCAGACATGCCATAAAGAGAAGTGCCATTGCCTAATCCAGCAGGGAGAGGGTTAAAGTCTGTTTCAGACTAGTGTAGTCGATAGAATCTCAAACGTCTATATTTTCTGTAATGTCTAACCATATATATTTACATGAGAGAAGGTATAGTATAGTGGTAGATCACCGTCTGTGTCATTTATATCAATCCTGGCACTTAGGTCTTACCGTAACATCTAGTTGTGATTGTTTGTTGCAAGATATCTGGTATACTGTGGTGCAAGGGGAAAATAATAACTTCCTCCCTCCAAAATACAACAAGTTTTCAAATATTCTTTGTAGTTTTGTCATTTAAGATTTAACATACTACAAATGAATCTGAAATTGTTGCTCGTTTTATTTGATTTGTTGAAATAGTATTGTCTTGTAGTCCATATTTTAAACTTTTTTTATATAGATCTACTGATCTGAAATTGTTTCTAGTTGGTTTTTTCTTTTACGAAATTTCCAAGAGTAGAGTTGTCTTTTATTGACATGCAAAGCAACATTGTCATACAAAACAGTGCATTTATTAAATAAACTGATCAATATTTTGAAAATGTCATTGTTCAATAAAACTGCAATGATTTGTGGCATTTGTGTGTCTGCATAAATGAGGTGGTTGTGCTTTGACAGATGAATTTCGGGAGTTAAAGTTATACATCTTCCCCAAGGAAAGGCTCAACCTTCACATGCTCTATGGTTTTGGCGCTGGTATCGTTTGCCAGAGGATGGAGATAGAAAGATGCCAACCAATCAGAGTTGTGGATACCAATACAACAACACACAGCGAATAATTTTGTAGTTTATTCCTATACATCGATGAACAATTTACAGTTTCTCACACATGCACACAGTTCTCAATATCGTCATTCATTAGTATTGATTACTATCGACTTTACAAAGTACAATCTGTACTGTAAAGTTTTATTGATGTTAGTTAACATGCACAAGTCTTTATTTTCTGTCCATTCCAATACTTTTACAAAACGGATGCTTCCAAAGAATTCACAGGACATCTGATAACCAACATTCTTCTGTCGACATTTTCCATACTGAAATGCTGATTTTTTAATGATGTTCTTACTTAATTTGAAAACGAGTATTATCTCATCCAGAAACCCATACAAGTTTCGTAAACAGGAAGGGTAAAGTAGCACATACAGGTCTATATTGCCTTTGCCACGATCTGTTTTTCCTATGTCAATAGCGAATGTATACGTTAACCTATTTTCAACTGGCGGCAATCTGAAATGTCCTTGCGGGCAATGACTGGGATGAATCCAGCATTGAAATATAGAGCACAGCAGTTCCAGTTCAGTCCTTGTTAAATATGTTTGGAAGCAAAATTATTTTTGATCTATTGTTTGCCGGCAGCCTCTTCTTCGTCAGAATCCACTTCCTCCGGCTCCGAGATGTAATCCTCTGTACGCAGCAGGAACCGCTCGTTGGAAGGAGGTGCGATGATCGACACCTGTTTGATGAACTGACCTGGAACCAAATATTTAGGATTGATTAATATTTGAATATTTTATTTATTTATTAATTATTTATTTATTATTTATTTATTATTTATTTATAGTTGCTTTCAAGATTATTTCACTCGTATTGTGGCTTGTCAGATTAGGACAGGAGGAAACCTGCACCATCTGTAGCGCTCGAATGTTGCCGGAAAAATAGAATTCAAAGTATGGAGAGGGTTCATGGTAGGAAGAAACCTGAAATCACCAGCTGGTACTGACTAACCAAGGTTGACAACTGCACTGAGTGAAAAGCGCCCTTACCTATCTCAACTGTCATAAATGAACACTCCAGGTATTGATGCTGAACCACCTGGGCTTGTTCTAACTTGTGAGTGATTTTGGGGGGTTACATTGTAGTGATAATCTTTCACCCATATGGGACAAGTTCAAATGTTGGGGAATTTTTACTTCAAATTCCAACGATCACTAACTGACCCACCCACCCATCGCAAAGCAAGAGTTTTGACTTGAATAAAGCATGGAACAAAACCTATGCAGAACAGTGATAGAGAAGCAACATAAACAAGGCCTAAAATGATCTTACAAAGTTCAAGGCTAGATTGAAAAATTAAAGTTTAAAATTAACGGATTTCCATTTCTCAATATTGAAAATGTCTATACAGCTATAGGAAAAGTACAAGAAAAAACGGGAGTTTCTACCTCCGCAAACATTCCGGCACGATGTGAACCATGACCTACCTAAATTAGCTGATCTTTGTTTGGTTACTGCCTCCACAAATGTGAGGAGGTTCTCTAGGATCTTGTCATTGGTCATTGTAAGCTGAAAAGACAAATATGGTAAGTTGTACCAGTATCTTGAGAGGTTTATGTCGCATAGCGGAACAGGCACAATTTACAGGAAATCTTTTACCATGCACAATGATTTGATATTAAAAGGAAGAAAATATTTCTGAGGTGATAATGCTCGACTCATTTACATTTTTCATGGACACTTTCCAACAATATTCAGATCATACAGGTTCTGCAAATACAATGATTTGATTGATTGAATAGGTGCTTTACATCAGTGGGAATCTTTCACCCAAATGAAACGATAAGAAGTAAAATAGATAAATTACATACATTTCCCAAGGGTATCTGTAGCTTGCCAAGTGCATCGGTTTCTTTCGTCGACGTGTAGAACACACCATTTGTATGCATCTTCATCATCTCTGTCACACTTGAGTTCAGATTGCCTGGATATACGAAACCAGAGTGTTGGAGAAATTAAATTTTCAAACATATTCGATGAGCACAAAAGATATAACAACAAGTACAGGACAGGCAAGATAACGGATATTTTCATTAAAAAAATTAAAACATTCCCTGCTTGAATATATTTTTTACTCATTATTTTCTAAATCTTATTTGAATTAGCCACTTTCAAGATTCTTTAATTTATATCATGGCTTGTCAGTTTAGGGAAGGAGAAAACACGCAACATCTGTAGTGCTAAACATTAAGACCAGCTGGTAGTGTGAGTGAGTGATAATGGAGTTTAACGTCGCTGCGGGAATCTTTCACCCATTTGCTGGTAGTGACGGACCAAGGATGAAAACTTCATTTCCATGGTACAGACCGCACATTCTATCAATATCGCATCGGAAAGCTAATTTTCACGAACATTGATGCCGGGCGCCGGGGACAGGATTTGAAATAGATCCTTTGGCTTTGAAGTCCAACGTTCTACCATTGCGCTACCACACGTCATGGAAATAGGTATCCACAGATGTGACGCCATATGGAAAACATGTGGATAATTAAATATACCTTTCCCTTTGTGAGGAAACCTGTCTTTTAGGAGTGAACGTAGTGGAAACATGTCGACGAGCATGTCTGGGGTACACAGGGCAAAATCAAACTCGTCCCTTGTTACTGTGCCATCCACCAGCTGAAACACAAACCATTGCCGTAAATGCCTAGATAGTACACAAAATGTATTAATAATAATAATAATCATAATAATAATATTGCTTAAAGTGCTGTACATTATTACCCCGGATGCAATTAATATACTAATAACTGCATTAAATGTCATTAAATCTGGATAATTAATTTATTTTATTGAATTGGGATTTAGAGTTGCTTTCAAGATTCTTTTACTTATATCACGACTTTGTCAGGAAACCCTGAACATCCGTAGCACTGAATGTTGCAGTAAAGCTGCAAGCACCGGCTGGTACTGACAGACCAAGGGTATCTGCATTGCCACTCTTTAACAGATAGCGCATCCTATGAATATCGTCTCAGAAGTGTAACTTTCAAGAACATTGATGTCTGGTCCCCCGGGGTGGGATTTGAACTCGAGACCTTTGGCTCTTAAGTTCAAGCATTCTATAGCCCGTCAATTATCGGCCATCTCTCATAATGTTGAACATAAAGGGATTTCTAACTGCAGTTTATTGCCTTTCAGTTGAGATTACCTGTTTAACCAGATCTGTGCTGCCAACAAAAACTGCACCAAGCTGTTTAGCCAACTCCTGATCCTCTTCTGTCTGTGAGAAGAAAATAGTCATGTTTTTATTGCTCCTGTGTTATCTGATTATTAATTAACAAATCAATTCTAAAAATAAAATGTCTGGGTCCTGCTACTGTATAGCGAGTTACAAATTGTTGTGCTATAATTATTTTGTGGAAATGGGTACTTGGTATGTTAATTAAATAATTACAGATCATACGGTATATTCATAGTCGACATTATGAAAAAACCACGATTGTATACCGGTATATGTATATTGAAAGTGTGTAAGTAATTACGGTATGGAGTTTAACGTCGCTGCAGGAATCTTTCAGCTCTTTGCAACAATCTTGAAATTACGCAGCGAACATTCTGCAGAAAACTTTAACGACTAGATCGAAATTATATAGAGAATGACCCCATTATTATTTTCTTTATTTCGAACACTTTTCATGCTTACCTTACAAAAGACGGCACATTTTTTCACGACACCATCATCGAACGGGTGAGGAGGGAGAAGAATGGTGCTAATATTCTTCATGAACTTTGTCTGGAATTGGAAAAATAGTCAGTAAGTTTTAAATGCAATCTATGTATTCACATGTGCAATTGGATAGCATTGTGGTTTACATATATATAGGATTGATGTTTTGGATTAGAATGATATAAGATTGACACGGGAAATTGTGGTGTGGGATATCATGGATCTTATGTGGTGTGGTGTAGTGTGGTGTGGTGTGGTGTGGTGTGGTGTGGTGTGGTGTATGGTGAGGTAGTATGCTACAAATGTTCAAGTATTGTGCAGAACACAAGAAATGCAAAATGAAAAAAATATTATTGTGTGTATCATTATGATCAATGTGGGGGGTCTATTCCCTGGAACCCAGAATTGGACCCGGATTTGCAGTCTATTCATTGGACCTGGACCCAATTCCTGCCAATCTGATTAGCACACGTGCTTAGGATTAAGGTTAATTATTGTTTTACGTCACGGCGGGAATCTTTCACCCATTTGCGATGATAGGGTTAGGATTTATGTTTAAGAAAATATCTTTTTAATATTTTGGGTCACATGGGACAATCAGATTGCTGGGAATTCGGTCCAGGTCCAGTGAATACACTGTAAGTCTGGGTCCGAGGAATAGATGATCTCACAAAGACTATGTACAGTTAATTCAGTGAACTTGAATCTCATCGAAAATTCCATTTCAGAATGAGAGGGAGAATAAAGAAAAGGTTCAACCATATGACATCACGTCTGCGGCTACCTTTTTCTTTGTTGACATGTCCAGGTCCATGTCGGCATAGACCAAGCCTTCCATGTTGTCCAGCATTACCGGGTCTGCATACTCGCGGTGTCGCTTGATGCACTCCTCCAATGAGTAGCTCTGGCGTGGGTAGTAGCATCGGATCCAGACGTCGTCTATAGGCTTCTTGTTTAGCCAGTTAGGGCTCAGCTGTGCCTTCATGCTTTTTTCAACTTTTTTTCTTAAAACAATAATAATGATATTAATAATAATAATAAGAATAATAAGAATAATAAAACAACAATAATAAAAATAAAACAATATAATGATAAAATGACATAAGCAATAAAAGACTGGATACTTACACATATTTCACTCTTGGAACCCATTTTCCTCTATCGTGAGACACTGTTGGTGCTTTTGGTTTTCGTACTTTCGTCATTTTATATCTCACTGGTTCAATTGACACGACAGGTGTGGTCCTCCTCAACAGCAATGCACATCGCAACTGCTGCAGCAGCAACGGCCTGAACACTACGAAGCAAAACCATAAAACTGTCACATAACCAGATAACATTATAGTATTTTAGGCAATCGCTTATGCATGAAGTATTTACATGCCGCCAAGGTTACCATTTCGCCCCCTGTATGTTGCACGCGTCATTACGCCCTAATCATTACGAGTTTCAGCAAATGTTTCAGCACAACATAGTATTTCATCAGATTCATCACTATGCACCAAAATGATGCAGTGGCAGCGATCGAAACTAACTTTAAAACTTACTAGCCCGAATAGTGATACAAATAACAAATGTGATAAATTTCTACTGGTCCTTAGGATACCTTTAGCATTGGGAGAAATGGCTCGGGCTAGAGGACTAGTGTTAATTTTGATCCCTGCAGTGGTATGTGATTAATTGGAGGTGAACCGTTCTTCCATAAAAATGCACAAGTAGAGGCGAAATGACCGAGGTGCAACATGTAGGGGGCAAAAGATCTGCCACCCATTCTGACCATACATCATAATAAAACATAAAAATATCTTGCTTATAGCACTTGGCTCATTGAAACATTTAGATCAGGGTCAATTTAAAAGTGTGATCTATAGAATATAACAAGAAAAGTAGGGTTAATCTCTGTCTACAAGGGGGAATAACTCGCAGTGGCAAATGTAAGGATGTCCAATATTTTGGTAACATGACATGATTTCTTCTTCAATGTGTATGGATTCACTACGTTCGCTATGACAACAGACTACAGTATAACATCGCATCCATTAAAATATGTGGGGTAAAAGAGTTATGTGTAGTGGGTAGCTTTTCTAGAACATTCATGTTGCATGAAGCAAACCTGTCGTGGAGGTCGCCATTTTGTTCAAGGGAGGTAATTTATATTAGGTTATTTGCTCTAAAGTAAGTATAAATTGATTATTTATGGAGCTGAATGATTATTATATTATACTGATTCAGGTGATTCTACAATAAAACATTAATACATGTATATTATTTTATTTTAATAACGTGTTTTGGATTTTATCCAATCAAAATCAGGCTTACATAAAGACAGAGGGGCCAAAGAATCAAAGTCAGCCATTTTCTTCTTTGGCCAGAATCTCGATGCCTCTGTAAAACTCAAACAGCTGATTGAGTGATCTCGTTCACATATTTCCTCTTTTTAGGATTATCGATGAAGGTATTGATGTGCAATAAGTTTGTTTTACTCCTGTCATAAGTAAATGTTTCGCAAAATGTGCCGAAAGATGTATATTCCACATTTTAACTAAGAATGGTCATATGTCAAATTCGTTTGTTGACATTCCCAGTCGGTTTCGTTTTCTTTACTCGATTAACAGTGTCTACATACTGGCACTACGCATTCTTATTTCATGTTTATTGATTTACTTATTGAAATGACAATTATTTCAGCTATTTAATTGTATTTGACTAAGTTTGTATTTATTTAAACGTTCGCCATGCTGTTTCCATTCCACCATTGCTGGAGACATTCATTGTCAATCTATTGCTTTTATATTTCACAATCTAATGACCATATATATCAATTTTTAACATACCACTGTTCATTTTATTAGAAGTATATAATTTTCTTTGATAATGTATGGTAAATCTGGGGGTGCCTAGTAGAAGTAGAACATGAGGGAATATGTGATTCAAGGTAATTTGAGTAGTGTCATTGCTAGTGCTACACTTTAAACATGAACACTGACCATTACCACTCATAGCTATACAACCGGCAAGTGCGAGGCCACTGTCATCTATCACCAAAGCTTCCATTACCAAAGCTTCCATCACCGTAATCAGATTACTATTCTGCCATGTTTAATCCGAGTAAATATCGCTAATTATTAGGGGTGTAACGATGGATCAAACTATCGATAGATCACGATAGAGAGTGGCCCGATAGCAATATATCAATAGTAATTTGAACTATCGATTATTTCCATTGATAGTACCATCAACTATCGATAGTTTTGCTAGTGTACTATTTTTAAACACTAAGACCAAATTAGTTGAAAACCCTTCGAGTGGAGTGGGTATTTCATGAATTTCACAAAGTTTAATGAAAATGGGCTTCAGAGAAATATTTGTTTAACATGATTTTAGAATTAAATCAAATGATAACAACGCACTGTTGTCTTGCATTTTATTCACTAAATACCAGTTATGTGTACATTAACCACTATATTATAAATAATTAGCCGTCTTTAAAAGACATATTTAAAAACAAAGTATCGCAATAGTAGCACAACTATTGCAATACTATCGCAATAGTGTTTTTAACTATCGCAATACTTATTGCAATAGTAGAATTGTCCTCGATAGTCACCTCTACTAATTATCAATCTGGTAATATCTCTTTAACCTTCTCCCTACTGAATAAAATCAAAGTGTTCTATTTCTGCATGTGTTCAGGCAAGTTAACGTGCCTTCAGCAGGGAGATGGTTAATCGTCACGATTTGGAAATGTTGTGGTAAATGCTGAAAGTATGTTTAGTTTTATTTATTGGTATCCAACAAACCATGTTACGTTGATTGATTTTTAAATTAATTCAGGTTGCTCAATAATATTAGTTAACAATATTTTATGAAATATAAAAATAAGGCAGTACGGTACTTAGTTATTTGATCTCATGGTTTATGTAACAGTTGGCCAATTACTCAAGTACAATTAACATTATTACAATTATAATGTTACTGTCCCTTAGACATGTTAGAGAAGAGAAAAACCCATCTCAAAACCTGAAACATCTCAGTCCAACATCACTGAACCATGTGGAGCTGAAGAACACAACATTAGAATAGATAATGCATTTGTCATGAAATGTCTTGGAAAAAAACAAAGAGCTATTATTAAAAAGTGTCAGATTATATACAGTGTTCGAATTTAAAGGGGGTCCGGGCGGTCATTTAAAAATCTGCAAAAACCATATTTCAGTACTGTTTTCAGCTGTTTCAGTGCTATTTTCAACCCTGTTTCAGTGCTATTTTCAACCCTGTTTCAGTGCTATTTTCAAGCATGCCAAAGGACAAGTATGAGTCGCCTAATCCTAGGAGGACACATACACTTATGTCACCTGAAGATGTAGCAGCAGGGAAGAAGTCATCGTGGTATGAATTGGAGATTACAGGTACGTCGCCATGTATATATGTATATACCACATAAGTGTAAGGACAGTGATAGAAATAGAATTTTAGAATTAAGGGGTCATTGTGACCCCCTCTAAGAAGAGTTAGGGGGTCATGTCCCC
>JAVCKZ010085321.1:0-12262 GCA_034780755.1 Lepetodrilus elevatus
GCGGAAAGTAGGTGCAAATTTAGATATAGAATTATTATTTTTACTTAGACAATCGGTCTTTGCCAATGTGCATTAGCTTACATCGAGTGAATTTAGCTAAGACATTGGCCATCGGGCCACTGCTAATGTCGCACACTGTGCTTTACAGAACTTATTCTCACTCAAATTGATTTATATTTAATATATCTGCCATAAACAGAATTCCAGGGAACGCATAACAATGCACATGTACGTAGCTTATATAGTAGGCTACCATTGGCATTCAGTAAAATTAGTTTTAATTAATACTATTAAATGATAGTATAATAAGAAAATTAATGATATGTTTTTTTTTTGGCAGAGTGAGCCATGTCTAAACTACCAGTAACTCATGTCACAGTCATGTATGTTGTTACATGTACATAATTCCATGAGGAAGGAAACCTTTCAATGTTCACATGATGTGTGCATTTATTTACAATGTGCTATACATATCAATGATGCATATAGTACACGCAATGCCACTTTAAAAGTGTCACACTTATAAACCAGCAATTTTTATACAATCAATTTTACGTTTCTCTAAATATTATTACCAATTATCTATGATAGCCTACATATTTATCTAAGAGCTGCGCATATTAACCACTGTGCTACGAAGGACAGCGAAGTACGTATGTATATCTGTGTGTTAATTAATGCATCTTTCTCGACAACACCTATTAAATGTAGAAAAATGTCACGCGACTTTGCCAAAAGTCGTTCATACTGCGCTTTATGCATAATTAATAAACGTCCATATTGGAATTTGTTTGTTTGTTTGTAATTATTGGAGTAGTAAACCTGTTCCCGTGCCTTGGTAAGCCCTCCAGTATTTATCAATCATTCAGGACCATCTCGTACGGTATAACGGAGAAGCCTTTCACCATTGGCTAATGTTAATGTATTCACACAGCTTAGGTCAGCAACGGGTCATATAGCCGCAAAATCAGCTGTTAGCAGCTGGATAGATTCAGTATACTGGCTGCCTTCACACGGGCAGGATAAAGAAATAATTTATTGTGATAAGTGTGTGACTGTGAATCAAAATACTTTTATACTGTGTTCATTATGATTCCTATGGATAGTTACGAATCTCTGCAAGTGGATAATCAAGTAAGTAGCTTAGCAGTGCACATATTCACTCGGGCCGGTTGTCAGTTTTCGCCGACTCGGTTGGGAATTTTCCATTCGCTTCGCTGTGGAATGTTGTGTCGTATTTGCGTTTTCGCGGAGGTATACTGCTTAATTTTTAATATGCTCGCTAGTATTGGACGAGATACGAAAGGAAATTCATGATTGTGAAGCAATTCGATTGGATTTGTATGCAATCTCAGTGTCAAGCTTTGTTCGGTGTTCATTTCAGTACTAGGTCAGCTGCTTGTCAATCTGACAGCTCGCCTCAAACAAAGAACTCTTCCCTGTACGACTATTCTAACGTTTAACGAGTGCACATCTTGCATAATATAACTCCATATTCTGAAATCTTGCTAGTTTTCAAGCAAAGTGTATGCTGAAGTGAAAATAGAAAATGACATCATTTTTGCTTACTGATTATGCAAGTTTATTCAAATGAAATGTGGGCACCAGAACATTATAGCTGTTTGGGAGAATGCCAATGTTTATTAAATCCAGCCTAGCTGTTATATTTGCGACATGTCATGCTTTTTAGATCACTATGAAAACATGTTTAATATATAAATTTAGACAATGGATTAATCGCCTTGCAGTTCAAATAAAATATTGATCGTGTGTATGCCCTACTTCATTCAAAGCTCGTCGGATTTGCGCTAGAGATAGAACTATTATGTCCGTGCATTTATGGACGTTTTTCTTTTAGTTTTACTTACATTTTTCATTTCGGATGTAGTTCTTTAAAAAAAATGGTCAATGTGTTATTGTCATTATCCAGTATCTGCCGCTTTCAAAGGATATGCATTGCATGTCATTACGTCAAGTTAACGATATTCACCGTATCAGCGGGAATGCTATGAAAGGGAAACCCTAAGTTTCGGTTTCATTCTGAAAATAAAATACTTCTTATATCAGCAAGTTATACTAACTTTTCTTATTTTATTTGTAGGTGGTACCAGTGGACACATCTGATGACAAGGTAAATTATTTTCAAGATTACAAATATTAATTACGATGTAGAATATATTCATGCAGCAATATGTCATATCTTTATCGTATGCGGTATACTCTTTGTTCACCGGCAATCCCCTTAACGCGCACCCATAGTGTTGACGTGCGTATCTTCATTTCAGTCAGATAGAAATCGGATAACGATCATTGACGACGCCCACTCGAGCGTGTCCGATACATGCGCGACTGACTTTTGAGTCGATCGAACCATATACTAGTACTATAGTAGCTGATGCAACGCTGAGACACACGTTGTACATGGCATATAGGTATTCTGTAGGGTTTCTGGGTTCCTGATGATGAAATTGGTTCGACATACCATTTGCTACTCGCGTGATATTTCCGTGAAAATAAATACTTTCACAGGAAACATGATGAAATATCGAACCTGGATATAGTAATTATATAGTCGCGCGTAACCAATGGTTCGTGGTGTTAACTAATCTGGTGATTAGTTACGTAATTCCTGCATTATATTAAATATAATGGTAAAAGTAATTGATTGTGTTTGTTAAATTTGCCAGAGAGTAGTGCCAATTCAATCTAAAAGGACCATTTCGCATTTTGGTAAAAATTAGTGCTTCCTAATTTGTAATAATATTGTTAGCAAGAAACACAGTCAAAATAATGTTAGCAAGAAACAAAGTCAGCATATTCTGTCATGGCTATTTTGGTAAAAGAAGAGAGACAATGGAAACCGACCGGTGAAAGATTCGCGATCAGATCTCGAGCAAACATTTGACAGCTGATCCAGCGAAATATACACACAGGAACACGGGCTTGGAAACCGATGCAGTCGGATCTATAAATAGACGGGCAGTGATTGGCTGGAGGGAATGCATAAATATAGAATAGGGCTTCCCTTCGCCTGGCTAAAACCAAGGGCGACCAGCTGATCACTGCTGACCGGGGTTTATATTTAGGCAGTGTCGGACCGGTCTCTCGGTATATCACCCCCAGGATTGTATTGTTAAACCACGGCTGGCTTGAGTTTCTTTTCCTTTGTAATGTCAGAACAATTTTAAGCTGTCGCAAGGGCTGCTACTGATAGTTATATTAAATGCATGCTTATTTGGCATCGTCATGTAGACATTTACCATTTGCACAGAACATCGGATCATAAAACAAAAATAAATAAATACTAGAAATAAATTTCATGTGCTTGATACATTAATAAATTTAGAATTCTTAGTATATTTATTTAATCAAATGATAGCCTTCAAATTAATAATAATAATATTTTGTTTACATTAAAATCAAAGTGTTCTATTTCTGCATGTGATCAGGCAACTTAAGTCGGCTTCAACAGGGAGAGGGGTTAAATAATAAAATAAACGTTCTGACCAAGGATCAAATGTTTGTATACTTTTGTACAAAGACTGGTATTTTATGCATCAAATGTTTGGTTAGTAGCATGTCTGTGTGTAACACCCCTGTGTAACGCCCCTCTCTCCTCTCGTGGTTGCAGGCGCGGTCAGTGTTTGTGGACGCCTTCCTACAGAATAACAGACTGGAGCATATCACACAGCTGATGGGCTACCACCCCGACTACCTCGAGTGCTTCCTGCGAACACAGCATTACCTGTTGAAGGAAGATGGACCACTGCCCTTTGAGTTCAGACATTACATTGCCATTATGGTGAGTAATACATTAATAATCAGTGTTATGAATAAAGTCTATGAAGTAATTTTTATCTTATTTTTTAAATAAAAATCTTTTTTTATATTATTTTTATGTTAGACTCTAATTTAGAGTGGGTTTTTTAACTGATGAGCTGTGATGTAAGTGAAAGAATGGTGAAAGCGGTTCTAAACGTGCTAAAAAAAATAAAACCCAAGCTAAAAAATAATAATAATAATGAAAATCTATTTATGAATTTTTTATTTTGTGTGTGTGTATTTTAGTATTCTATTATCAATTTTGAGTCGTCTGAAAATACAATACCAGTACTTCAGATCGAATATTTCTCACGCATATCATGTTTTTATTCTTCCAGGCTGCAGGGCGGCACCAGTGTTCGTACCTGATCAGGCTACAGTGCCATGAGTTCCTGCTACAAGGGGGGAATCCCGACTGGCTGAAAGGCTTGGAACGGATTCCCCCTAAACTTCAAGACCTCAACGAAATCAACAAGATACTCGCTCACCGTCCGTGGTTGATAACAAAAGAGCACATCGAGGTAGGTAACCCTGGTAGAAAATATTAACTTGGCGATTATGAAATTATTTTGGGCAATTCGGATATATAAACGTTAGTGCCTGTGTGGGATTACATACCTGACCAGCAGGGAAATGGTTTGAAGAAAAACAGGCACAAATTATAAGCAAACATATTTTTTTAAAGTATTATTATTGTATTCCGTTTTATTTTCATTTTCCGTTTTTGTTTTTACAATTCCGCATTTTCTATTTCCTCCAGAAACTGACGAGGGGCAAGGACAGCTGGTCAATCAGTGAGGTGGTCCACGCTTTGGTCATCATGGCGCAGTTCCACGCGCTGTCCAGCTTCGTGTTCGGCTGCGGAATCAACGAGGAAATAGACCAGGATGGAGGCTACACATTCCGCCCTCCATCGGTCAGCGACGTCAACGAAGCCGACTACAACAGCGACGGGTCGCCGGGTGGAGAAATGGTAAGTCATCCAATATGTCTATATTTATTTTTGGTTGTTGTGATTGTCGCAAATTGGTGAAAGATTCCCGCGGTGACGTTAAACTCCATAATCTCTATCATGTTATTTTATTCTTGCTCCATTTTGAAATAAGAAATAGATGAATCTTGAAAGCTGCTCTAAGACTAAGCCCCAATTTTAATTATTTATTTATTTTTAATCGTAAAGAATATCCACTCAGCATGCTTATAGATAAGGATACCTGTAATATTGACAGACAAATCAGGCTTACTTTTGGTCACATATGTGCAAAATATTTCTACTGCGACGTACATCATTATTTCAATAAGTCGGGGTTACTTAACAAACCTGGTTCTTTGCCACAGTGCATGGACTTTGAGGGCGGGGGACTGATGGCGTTGATGGAGAAGATGCGAGAGTTGACAGAAGCTGAGGAAGAGGAGATGACCCACGACGAACTCATCAAGAGGTTCGAACACGTCGAGTCGCAGAGCGCAGAAAGTGAGCACACGAGTCACACCCGCCATGATACATTTTAAGAATTTAACTTTTCTTTCCTGCTGGAGTCAATTATAATTGCCCTATGGAGAGATTGTGATCAATTTAGAAGATATAGGGTTAAACATTTCTCTACCAACAGAGCACACCAGATGTGTGTTTTTTATAGGATTATTATATTTGTAATTACATACATTTGTAATTTATTTATTAATATATATCTTTTTTTTCCAGTTACAACCAGCGGACAACCGCCCTCTCCGAAGGGAGATGTGTTGTGCTACGTGCAAGACGTACAGTTCCAGTACGAGGACTTTGCCAAACGCGGCGCCGTCTCCGAGATACCGACATTCCGAGCTCAAGACTACTCGTGGGAGGATCAAGGCTTCTCATTGGCCAACAGGCTGTACACGGACGTGGGAAATCTCCTCGATGAAAAGTTCAACATGGCATACAATCTCACCTACTACACGTGAGTTTCAAGAAGTCTAACAATTAAGTCGTGATATTAGTGAAATAATCTAGAAAGCGACTGAACCCCAATTAAAAAAAAAAAAATAAATATTTTTTTTAATAATAATAATATTGCATTTCTGATACGATATTGATAGGATGCGCTGTCTGTAGAGTGGAAATGCAGATATCATCCTGCTCTGTCAGTACCAGACAGTGTTCGCAGGTTTATTGCAACATTCAGTGCTACAGATGTTGCCGGTTTCATACTGCCGTAAGCTGACAAGCTGTGATATTAGTGAAAGAATCTTGAAAGTGGATCTAAACATTATTATTTAAAAAAAAAATTTTTATATTAAAAAATCATGGCAGTTAGTTTCATGTATCCTGAAGTTAGGATTTTCTTGGTTAATCACACGTAAGGAAAGATTCATCCATAATATTCAACGTCAATTTTCGTCGATTTAACAGAATGGGGGACAACACTTCAGTGGACACGTCAACGTTTCGGCGGACAATCTGGAACTACATCCACTGCATGTACGGCATCCGCCACGACGACTACAATTACGAGGAGGTCAACCAGCTGCTAGACCGCAACCTGAAGGCGTACATCAAGACGGTCACGTGCTACCCAGAGAGGCTCACCAAGAAAGAATACGACAACGTGATGAGGGAATTCAAACACTCGGAAAAGGTGAGTTATCGAACACCGATTTTAAATTATATTTTATTTATTTTATTTTATTTTATTTTTTTTTATCTTGTGATTTTTATACACGCAGTCGACCTATACACGAGTATATACGGTACAAAAATGTGGGGAGAAAAACAAAGCTGTGAGGAAAAGATAATAATATTTGTATCCCTTAAAAAAAAATATATACATATTTGTATCTCTAAATTTTGTGATTTATAACGTTTCCTTCTGGTTTCAGGTGCACGTTAATCTGATGTTGTTCGAGGCCCGTTTGCAAGCCGAACTGTTGTACAGTCTTCGAGCAGTGATGCGTCATATGACTTGACGGAAAGGACGACTCCCGAAAAAGTTTGACGTTCTGATAAACCTGCTCCCAATGTGATTGGAGGTCGAGGAGGAAGAGGAGGAGGAAGGGGGGGTGGGGGAGCTTGTCTGGACATTACGTGCAAGTGGTCAGCAACTGATCAGTGGTGCTCGAGGAGGGACAGATGAGAGGAGGGAAAGAGGGAGAGGGATGCCAAGAAAAAAAAACTGTTGCCCAGCTAGTGATGGATAGAGTCTTGTGAAGACCTGTCTGCCCTAGCGTACTGTGATATTTGATATTTTCTACTGGGTACATTGATATATGTATTTGACACTGAAGGATGTGTTTGCCATGGTTTGCCTGCATACGGAGATCGCTGTGTGCGCGTGCGTGTGGAAGGATGTGTGTGAGTGTGTATGTGAGAGAGAGAGAGAGAGAGGGTATGTGAGGGACGCTGTCAAACATGAGAGACTATCGGACGCGGGGTATGAATGCTTCCTTTTCACGGAGGGTCTCCACAATGGGATTTTACACCTGCCGCTGGGACTCCGAGGATCACAGAATCCCCAGGATCAAAAGGATTCCGAGGATCAAAGGATTCGGAGAATCGAGGATCCGAGGATCTGTAGCGGACATCGTCTTTCATGGAGTGGTGCTCCAGTAATCGTTCTGACGTGAAAACTTTTACGAAAAAAATACTACGTGTGTTGCGCGCGCGCGTGTGTGTGTGACATTTGTGACGATGACGACACTTTGCACACTCAGCAAATCCAAAGATCTTCAGCATTGCTTGTTTTGCTTGTGTCGCTGGACTAACTGCTAAAACATACCTCACTTGTATAGGTGGCCTGGGTCTAGTCAGAGAAGCGTGAAAACCAGATTTAAACCTCTCCGCGGTATATCGCAATTCAGTGGACGTGAGGGGGGACATGCTATCTCGCAAACTTGTAGTATCCTATACATCTTTTGTGAAACAATTCTGGACAATCTTTTGGTGTAGTGTGTGTGTGTGTGTGCACAAAATGTATACCTTTGTGTGATTTATAAATTCTAAATTCCAAATCTTATGAGAATGCGATTGATAGTGCCTCTGGGCTCATAGTGCCACTGATAGAGCCTCTGGGGGTGATATAGTGCCACTGGATTGATAGTGCCTCCATATAGTGCCACTGGTACCCCGTGGATAGTTTTAAATCTGGTCATTCCGCTTGGTGAAGTATTTCTGAAACAGGATATTGGTTTCTGTAGCCTGTTGGTTATAGTGTTACGGATGTGTCCACTATATATTTGTGGAGTGTTACTTGTACACCAACATGACATACCTGGTATGTACATTTTTTGTAATCGTGTCTAGACTTTTTGATAATTATATATTTACCATATACAACTAATGTTGTACACCAATACAACAATAAGTATAAGACTTTGTATACGAACGGGTTCTGAAATTTGAACATCAGCAATCTGAACAATTGCTAGATTTAATTACCTGCTATTTCGTAAAACTTGTAGGTAGCGACACTGTTTCGACATTTCATAAATGATATGGGATGCAATATTTGAAGAGAAAAATCTGCATAGACATATCTCAGTAACTGGAAAATGTGTTCTTTCGCTGATCTAATTACAGCTGTTGCTGTGATGTTAAATTGACTTGGCTTGACACCTAATAATAATAAGCTCATGTTGCAGCATTGCTATTAGATTCTGTTATGCTATAACTCCATCAGTATATTATGAACCACATATGTTTCACATGTACAAGGTCCTCTAATTAATGCACATATGGCATGTGCGGCGATGTGACACGTGTGTCATAATGCTATATGACACATTTCATGTGATTTGTGACACATTTGCTATGTGACACATTTAATTTGTGACACATTTCATGTAATTTGTGACACATTTCATGTAATTTGTGACACATTTCATGTGATTTGTGACACATTTCATGTATTTTGTGACACATTTCATGTGATTTGTGACACATGTGCTATATGACACATTTCATGCGATTTGTGACATGTGTAGTGGGCTATGTGACAGTTCACGTGATCTGATGTGTCACATGCACTGTCACACCTGTGCTTGTGTTCTGTGACACATGTCATGAGCTCTGACACATGTGTCATCATTGTGACACATGTGTCACACATTCTGAGGCACTGGTGTCATGTGTTGCGGGAATGTTATACAGCCAATATAGAACAAATTTTATACTGGCAAATACTGTTATCCAGTTTATTCAAAGAGCAATTGTTCAATTGTGCCACTATTTCAAAATTCTGCTCACACTACTGATACACTTGCCAACATCCTCAGCTATTTTTGTATTAATTGTTAAAGCCCTGTTTTTGCAAACGTTGCATCATATGCTTGTGTATATAGGTTTGTTAACATTGATTTTTGGATTTTAAAATGGCGAACTTGTTTCATTATGATGTGGAAGCTAGCATAGAGGTTTCCTATATTTGTTACTATTGAAATGGCAAACCTATACCTGCCTGTGATAATCAGAAGGTACTTGGACAACGGTACTAAGATTGAAACTTGGTTTTTATGTAGTTGATCATTCCACGATGTTCAATGACGTCATTGATTAAGCACATGCAGATATGATGTCTCCATTGTTACCTGAATACACTCGACATAAACCACTTTCCCGTTGATGCCATGGACCTACCAATTCTCAAATGATTTGCAAATCCAGTAAGTTATGGTAAATCTGTTTATGACAGTTAAATACACCCGTGTAGTACTAGTATACTATTTATTGAGATTAACGCTTACGTTTTAGTGCTGTGTTTTGTCACGACTTTCTTCAAATGGGAACATTCACAAATTTGTTCAATTCCGAATGTAAATGTATTCTATTTGTCTTAATAACTGACTCATTGGTGCAATTTTAAGTATATCAAATGTGCATTGTTATAATATTTTGTTTCCAAACTGTTGGTTTGAGTTTAATCATCAATTTCGCATTGGTTAGACAATCATCTAAACGAGCTGAAACAGTTTTGTGATGTTGAAAACATTGTAGATGTTATTTTAGGATAGAGTTAAAAAACTTAGGACTTTAGGTTTGTAGTACAATCATTTAATGAGTTTCACTCAGTTTCATTTTACGAGATGTTCATTCCGGGCAAACACACAACTGCATCCTCCTGTTTACTGTATCTATTTCCTGCTGTAAGAAACGCAAGTTAGGGATATGACTAGAACATCTAGATATCATTAGAACATCTAGGGATATCATTGGAATATCTAGGGATATCATTGGAATATCTAGGGATTATTTGAACATTCTTTAATCCTAAGCTAGGAATTAATCTTTGAATGCAGTAGTAAATAATCCATTTTGCAAAGTACGCTGTGTAACGGAAGTAAACTTTTAAACAAGGAGTTGAAACTTCTCTTGATTTTTAGATGTTAAAAATGAATAAGTCAGAGTTATAAATGTTCAAAGTATACCATATTCTGTACCATAAATCTTTAGTTGTAACATTGTTTAGATTATTATTTATTAAATTTCATACTGATAATATATTATGATGTTGATCGCAAGGATTTCGAGTTTGATATAACATTTTCAACATATTATTTATCTGCAGGGTATCACGATTATCAAAATTTGAGGTTTTGATTTTTTAATATTTTCAGAAAGCATACTCAATACATGACGCATCATGTTACAAATTAATCAACAGAGAAAATAGCGAATACCCTTTAATATTTCACGACGTTTAAAAAATGTTATAAGTTGATGGTGGTTTCGTAACTTTATACCATCTAACGGGCATTTTATATAATATATACTGGTATTGCTAAGACTTTTCGTTCATATCTATCTAGCGGCAGTTTATCTAAGGGAGTGTAGCATTACTGTACAGTTATTATAAAAGTCGGTGCAAAAAGAAATATTTAATAAAAATAATAATAACTACCGCTGACAAGTAGTGCTACATTCGCTTGGTTAAACTGCAACACCGCCGATAGAATATGATGATTTCGAGGTACATGTATAATGTATTTTTCATGTCCCAATACCTGAGTATTGGGTTGTTTCCTACATGGTATTAACTATCTGTACTTCCCAAAAGCCCGTGGGGGGTATGTACGATGTGTACAGGCAATGATTTTAAGCCCTTTCCTACGTTGTGATAACATGTTGCTTTACAAATAAACATCGGTCAAATACATAATGTATTTTGTTGTATTGGGAATATACCGCGGGCGATGGGAGATCGTTGAACTGAGTTGTTAACCCTCTACCTGCTAGATTAAGCACAGGCACAGCTCATTGGGGCATCTCTGGTTCTCTTCAGCGTGGAGAGGATTTACAGCCTTTATAAGGTCCGAGTTAAAGGCCTGCTGACAATGACAATGTCTACAGGGGTTTCATGCACCTTTCTGGTGCGGTCGTGACGGATATCCTACATGCATGTCTGAACTCTCGGTGCAACGCTATGCGCTACAGGTTTGGCAGGTTTGCTGTGAATGCTGATAAGCCGCGTATGAGCGAAACTATCTTGAAAAACAACTTCAATTTGCAACATAAACGTGAAGGTCATATTTGGGAAACTGATTGAAATGGTATCTTAGTTTAATGCGTCGACAGCCAAACCATCTACAAGAACTTTGATATAACACAGGCGAAGAACATTAATTAGTAAGCCGTCTATAGGCACCGCATTATGGTTGTGATATGTCACTAGGTAAACCGTCTACAACCTTACTAGTGTGATATATATTAACTGGGCCCCAGTTTGATCATTGATGTGCTTAGTCTATAGGTATAAGCAGGCAAACTCGTTTTGATATTATGCATACTTGAAGTCCCAACCCATACGGCATGCAAAACACGTACTAGTATTTAGTTTATGACGTATCATGCATGCAACTCTGTATATTTATCGATACACGAAACCTATTTCTTGTTTAGCTAAACAGTGTTTTATTTGCCGTGTGCGTTGGACTTTAGTGCATCAACCGGTCATTATGACTACATGTACACCTAACCTCCGTCATATACTTGACGGACGTTTAGTGACGTTTTGTGGGACTTTATAATGGCCGTTGTTTCGAGGATGGCAAACCATACATAATTTTTAAACGGGCATCTACAGAATCATAGGGTGTGTCGGCACAGCAGACACATATACACGGTGGTTTGCACTTTTACTAGACTCGTCAGGAACATATATACATGTATATAAAAATGCTTGTTCATCAATCTGTCGTCTTTGCCCCATATCGTACAGCGGTGACTGTTTCTAGTTGCCCCCGGGCCTCGTTCCGGCTCGGCCTGACAGATCACGTGCAGGTGATAGGGAAGAAGATCTAATAGCTTGTTCTTTCTTGTACCGCATTAACTGCTTTCGGAGTTATCTTTATACGGTTTACCTCCAGGAGAAAACGTTATTATACTATAGTCTTAAAGGCATAATATCACAGCTGATAGACCTGGATAATGGACAAACGAATTTCGATCTGAGACTAATTGCGCTTG
>JAVCKZ010085342.1:0-12260 GCA_034780755.1 Lepetodrilus elevatus
ACACACACACACACACACACACACACACACACACACACATACACACACACACACACACACACACACATACACACACATACACAAACCAACATTTGTGGATGGGCGAATCGTTTGCTACATGTTACGTATAATGTCCTTTATTTGCAGATACTGACTAATCATCCAACACATTTTAATTTAATTTTATATATTATTTAATTAATTATTAAACTAAGTATCAAAATGATTGTTTTCCCTCAATCATTGCAGGAAAGCAGAGAGGAGGTTAGTACAACCTTTCCACAACCAGGTTGTCAATTTCACTGACCAATGGAAACTAATTGCATGCTTTAATATATCTAATGCTCACAATGGCACACTTCATCTTTTTTATATCTAATTCACAGTTTTCTTTATGGATTTGTTAATATACAGATGCAGCATGAGTAGACATGATGTAGACCTGTGTTTACTAGTATTTCAATGTCTATCTATCGAGTATCATTTAAAACATTATCATCAAAACTTTATATTAATCACAGTGCCAATCGTGTTCAGTTTGATCGAATATCAACTGATTTAGGAACATTGATGGCTAAAAATGTATCCTTGCCAATACAATTATTACGGCAGTCTGCAGATATCCTGGCCAGTGTGAGCAATAATACTAGTTCACGCTAAGAAGTTTTTCATTTAACCCTCTCCCTGCTGGAGTAGGCAAAAGCACTGCTCATTAGGGCATCAATGGTTGCCTTCAGCAGGGAGAGGGTTAAAAGTTGCAATAAATCAGTAATTTGCTTTTTTTCTCATGCTGATTTTAAAACTTATTTGTATTCTTTTTACTCATTGTGGTTATTCTTTATGTCATCAGTCATTTTTTAGTATTTCTCTATCTTGTCATTTTATTAGTTGTATCACAGTAATACTTGACAGTTTCTATCTTGTTACATTTAATTATTGTTTTGCAGCTAAATTAATATTCATGCAAAGTAGTGCACTTCATATCTGTACTGTAGACCATAACAATTTAATTATTTCTTCTATATTTTCTTACTGGTTCCTCATGCATACCAATGTTCTGCTGAATGCAAGACTGATTAAAATAAACGACACATTTTCCTAGATATTCTATTTAAAAATAAAGACATAAATGTCTACTGGAAATAAATGTACATACATATCTGTATATGTCACTATATATACTTGAAACAAAATTTAACTGCTGAAGAAAATTAATACATACTTTAATGCATTTTATTTAGTTTATTTAGTGGGATTTTACAATGTATGACTTATGATGTCAATATTAATTTGAATGTATTTACGCAACACATGTAACTGGATATTTTCTTTTTTATTTCACTAGCCATATGACGAGGAGGTAAACACAGAATTCTTTACAAAAAAACTGTTATCTTTTTTTTTTTAATTTTTAATTTTGACTGTATTTTCTATTTCTGCATGGTAGAACACAATCACTACATATGTTTTTTTAGAAGTGCTCTTTCTTCCATACATCACTAAAACATGGATGCACATGTTAACATGCGTAAGATGTAAGTACACACATAGAGGCTTCAAGCACTGGTTCTTCTTGTGTACCACTACCAATTAATTTGCTATTTGCTGATGACTGATTTAATGGATATATTTAAAAGTATTTATAAGCACATCCACATTTTACCCAGCCGTTTATATGGAAAGATTGGATTGTTACAAACTTACTGAATATTGACAAAATTGTAATGGTGTAGACACATTCCAAGTGTTTGCCATCTATCAGTGTTTGCCATCCATCAGTGTTTGCCATCAATTAGTGTTTGCCATCCATCAATGTTTGCTATCTATCATGTGGTTCTTATTCTTAAAGAACTCAGCTGCTTCTCGTAGAGGTATAGAGTAGAGAAAACAGAATACACATTGCACTTAGTTGGAGATGTTTACTACATTTAATTCCAGCATTATTCAATATTAAATATCCTGGATTTATTTTGAAGAGTACAGGGTTAGAACTTAACTTTAAAACATACTCGCCCGAATAATGATATAAATAACAAAACATGAATTTTGTTAGTAGTCCGTAGGATACCTTTAACATTAGAAGAAATGGATCGGGCCGCCGGGCGAGTGGTAACTTCTATTCCTGAGAGTAAAGATATATACAGAGGTTATGAGCAAAAACTATTGAGGAATTGTCTTAGCAACTTATCATAACTTATCATGACCATGGTCACACATGTTAGTTGCTAGTAAATTATATGACACAGTCTTCATCATGTTGATAGCATGTATTCCACTCCCATGCAGCTATTGAAAGTATGAAAGATGTAAATGATATCCTTAGTATTATTCCGTGTGAATGAAATGTGTTTTATCAATTTCTGCAATGATAAGCATTGAGGTCACTCATAATGTTCCTAGATGCTGAAGTGATAATTGGGTCCACCTTGTGACACTTGTATCTGACAGTTGTCTTGACACATGGTTCTGCTGAAAGGGTCAATTCATAGACCTCCATCTACCATTGGCCTGTGAGGTATATTCAGAATCATTGCCATGTGAGGTATATTCAGAGTCACCATTGGCCTGTGACGTACATTCAGAATCACAATTGGCTCATGAGGTACATTTAGAATCGCAATTGGCCCATGAGGTACATTCAGAATCACAATTGGCCCGTGAGGTACATTCAGAATCACAATTGGCTCATGAGGTACATTTACAATCGCAATTGGCCCATGAGGTACATTCAGAATCACAATTGGCCTGTGAGGTACATTCAGAACCACCATTGGCAATATGAGGTACATTCAGAATTACCATTGGCCTGTGAGGTACATTCACAATCACCATTGGCCCGTGAGGTATATTCAGAATCACAATTGGCCCATGAGGTACCTATCATAATCACAATTGGCCTGTGAGGTACATTCAGAATCACCATTGGCCCATGAGGTACATTCAGAATCACCATTGGCAATATGAGGTACATTCAGAATCACCATTGGCCCATGAGGTACATATCAGAATCACCATTGGCCTGTGAGGTACATTCAGAATCACCATTGGCCCATGAGGTACATTTCAGAATCACAATTGGCCCGTGAGGTACATTCAGAAGCACCATTGGCCCATGAGGTACATTCACAATCACCATTGGCAATATGAGGTATATTCAGAATCATTGGCTTGTGAGGTAAATTCAGAATCACCATTGACCAGTGAGGTACCTATCAGAATCACCATTGGCCCATGAGGTACATTCAGAATTACAATTGGCCCATGAGGTATATTCAGAATCGCCATTGTCATATGAGGTATATTCAGAATCACCATTGTCATATGAGGTACATTCAGAACCATTATTGGAATGTGGAGTCACGGTCAGTCTTAGAAACCCTTCTTCAGCCAGATATCAATTTTAATAACTGTTTGATAGCATCGATCCATAGGCACCGTTACAAAAATATCCATGTCAACCTATTGGCCTTGTGGAAAGTAGAGTTGATGTCAGTTGAGATGAATTGTGACAATTTTCTATTTCTTCCTGTCTCTTCTGCAAAGCTACAGTATGTGTGCCCGTCTAGGTTTTGATAAACCTGTCCCTTTGTCGTCAATCCAGCCCCACGCTGTGTTATGACAGTCGGAGATTCTCAGCCTAAAGTTTTACCTGATGTAGTCTTTCCTACTGGGCGTCACATGAAGACCAAGTACCGTATTTACCCGTGCATACTACGCCCCCGTCAATAATACGCACCCCTTTCTCAAGAGGAAAAAGAACCAGAATTCCCAATAACTTCATGACAGAACATTCCATTCCATAGAAGACAGGGTATCGTTTCATGAAGCTCAAGATCTTTTATGGCATATATCCTCTATAGTAGACCATAGCACTCTTGTAAGTGTATGATCCCCATGTACTATAAGAGGTCTCTACAAGAATGCTATTGTCTTGTAGTAGCTAAGAGAGCTTCGTGAAACAATACCCAGAACTGTAATGCATTAAGATCATGTTTGTTCTTTAGTAAGTTATACCGTAATTACTCTAATACTTCAAACAGGAGAAAATAATTAATTTTATAGGTGTTGGAAAATTAACAGTGTTCATATCAGTAGGGACAACCAAATTAAAATGAAATGGTTGTAAATGAAATGGTAAATATATGAAGGATTCAATAAATAAAACAAAGAAAGACCAACAAAATAGTTTTAAAATGACTGTTCTAATAATTAGAAATTAGGATTTGAAAAACATTGGTCATGTTCTTATTTTGGGGGTCAGAAATAACTTATTTTTAGCAATTAATTTAGGTGTTCGAACTATTAAAGGGTTTGAATAATTGGAGTAATTACGGTATTTGACAGAATACTAGTTGACCGGGAGATCACTTTCACTGCAGTGTGGTTTTAGACAATAATAATCACATGTTGACTTTACTATTCATTCACACAATAGGTAGCTGCTGTCAACACAATATAATACTGTCGACACAATAGGTAGCTGCTGTCAACACAATATAATACTGTCAACACAATATATACATGAAATCACAAGAACCCATTAAGGCATGAACAGTTTAAATCAGTTTGATATTCGTGGCATGCATGTTTTGTAAATGTATATATACTACATACAATATAAACATAATACTCATAGTAGACTGTAGTAGTGATGGTTATGCTTATTATTATGGTAGTAACAATTAATTGTCCATGATTTAGCAGTGGTACAATGAAGCTTTTGTCATAATACTAGTACATACAGTATTTGACAAGTGCATGCTTGGAATGCAATCATTGTTCTATATAATGAACATAATAAAATTGCTGATATCCTGATTATGATAGTACTTAACTATTGTCTGTGTAGTGATATGAGTTTAGTATGCTAGTCCAAACGTAGTGTTATTATCTTAATCTAAATATTGCATCGTGTGACTATACATCAAACATATTTTTGAGGGTTTGTTAAAATGTCTGTTTTGTATGCGCTTTTACATACCCGGATTATTAGCTATGATTTGTTTCAATTTAACAGAATAAGTAATATTTAGTAATTAATCTCTTCAGAACGTATCTGAGTGATATTCGGTAGTCATAGAAATAGAATTTTTATTTCAAAATTGGCTAAGGTAAGAAGCCTAAGATGTATTCACCCACTCATTAGTGAATGTTCACAGTTTTAGGAAATATTGCTTCGCACAATTTTTGGAATTATAAACAAAATAATGATAATCATTATTTTCCTGGGTGGAATGAAGATACAGGTGTATATAAAACAAGATATCTTTGATATCTTTCCAGAATTATTATATTTTAATATACAATATGAATTATGAATATATATTATATGCAGTGATTGTTTATTATATTACATGAGTTTTCTTATAGGAAATGTGCATATTGTGGAATCGTCTGGCAATGCTATTAATTCAATTAAGATGCAGAGGCAGCAAAGTCAAATTACATGTCATGTTATATTTTACACCACATAACATACCTATTGTAATACTGTTTGCAACAACATAGCAAATATCCACCAAGCCGGAACTTTAAATATTTCTTGACTTTATAATATTTACTTATATTTATATTTAATATTTGTGGCAGAAGAGAAAAAAGTCCTTTAAGAGGGAAAAAGATCGGCAACTACAAGGCTATAATGACTATAGCTATGAGGAGAAGGCAAGAATTCTATTCGAGGTGCTGGACTTTACTTCCACTTATATAGTTATAGTAAATTTGCAATAATGTTTATTAATCTGTAGAAACTTTAGAATGATTGCTTACAAATGACTAGAAAAGAGTTGCATGTACAGTTCTAAATCTTGAAGATATCATTTTTTTTAATCCAGAATTATTCCTTTAATTTAAAATAAAATATTAATTGTTTTAACCGGAAAGAAATGCTATTTGATAATTTGTCGCAAATAGGTTGAGGTTTTTTTAGACAGAAAAAAAACCAAACAATATACTACTCAACATTTGCAAGGGATATTATACATCTTTTAAGTTCAATTTCTATGAAAGGGAGATTTGTTATTCAGAATTAAATATATCCAAGTGTTATTCCATCTTGTCATACAGTATAGATATACCGGTAGATAAATGTATGTGACAAATATTGATTTTTAATTTGACAATTTAATCTAATAACATGGAATTCATATTTGAATGTGAATTGGAGAGATCAGAATATCGACTGTACGAAAGTCCAAATGTTCACTTGTTCTGCATTATGGAGGCCTGTCTGTGAGCAACTAATGCACATACAATTGTGTCTGTTACTGGCGTTTACCAACCTTCTGTCTCATGACAATAATATGAGAATGTCTTATTCTGGAATACAGTAATAATTATAGTAAAACCCGTTAAATATCCCTAGTCAAAGTTGAGTAGTATTAATAACACTTTCATTTGTTTATTTACCCTTTTTATGATAATTATTTTGACACTTGTCTTGAAGATAGTACATTTTGGACCATATAGTAGTCATTATATATATCTAGATTAGTTTATTCAATTAATGAAACATTATTTCATTCAACTTTCAGTCCATTATGAATTTTTTATTTTTGTAAAAACATTTATCTGGCATTTCATTCTAATTGGATTCCCCAACTACAGTGCATATTCTATTTAAAATTCAATTAAAGTTCAAGTAATGATAATTGGATGTAACCAAATATATTTAAATGAAAACAACTATATTTTTTATTTCCCGTTTCGACGGAATTGCTTTTAAAATTGAGATGTTGCCTGTACAGACTGATCGCAGGACGTCAATAAATGGGAGTATTCCGGCAACTCTTGTATCTCCGCCCCCGGACCCTGACCCTCCCACTGTATTCCGTGTTTACGATTCCGGGAAGGAACCAATCCTTCCATACATGCCGCCACCGAACCAACCACGTGCCCCAGAGGCAAGCAGCTATGTCTTCCATATTCCAGTCTTCTATTTAAAATATACAAGATATTTTCATATAAATCCTGAATACAAAAATTACAAAAATCATCATTACGTTAATTCATCTTTTCCATTTTGAGAACTTTTCTTGCTTCAATGAAAAATACATTACTTATTAGCAAAATTCAAGTATTCTGTAATTTGTTTTCAAGAATTATAATAAAATATTAATGTAGACTTATAAATTTTAATCAGTAATGTGAGGTAGTGTACAATTTAGAATAAATAAATAATATGAATTATCATGCGAATGGCCATTATTCCTGTTGATTTTGTTGGAAGGAATTAGTCTTGACCAAGTGTTTTTCAACTCCGATATGTTTTCTTGCAGCAGCAAACAGAGCCGGCTGGGGTCATTGGTACTATAGCTAGTTGGTTTCAGCCAAATCTTACACCAGAACCAGAGGCAAGGCTCTTGCTAGATACTTAGCATTACGTTTTTACTCCCCCCACCCAACTTACTCATTTCGTACCCTCACAATATCATCTAGCTAGTATTTCACAACTTTTATATTGGTTGAGAATGCTAGATTTGCTGCCTAAAAATCTTTTTACAAAATTAGCGTATATCAGACTTTTTTCTTATAGACTAGCATTTTGATGAAATGGTTTTAGAAATTCATTGAAATGTTTCACAGTAGTCTAGGAGCACAGATTGGTTTCTTATAATTCGATGTTAGCTTTTTTATATACATTTTATTAGTGTCAATATATATCTATTTATATACATATATATGTATTTTTGAGCCATATGTTTTGAACTATGGCTTCTTCGGCTTGCAAACCCCATTATGGTCTAAGGGGCAAATTTAGTGATTGTGATTGTTGGATTTTGTGTGTAAGCCAACGTTTCCTGGTAGTTATGTCCATTGATGACCTATATATTGGAAGAGTTATAAATGGTTGCCAAACTTCCAAGATTTCTATGTAATATAGAGCAATTCTGATGTGGGATACACCTATAATTTATACAAATACATGTAATAATAGCTGAGATAATCCACCATTCATTTAAAATTTTACTTTTAAGTCAGTATTATTAATTGGTGATTTGTTATCAATTTCCCCATTTATCTTATCTTCGTTATCATAAGCTACCCCATCGCTTGCATTACCGTTTCTGAACTTAGCACTGATGGTATTTCAGAAAGTTTTAAATTAATTATTTTCTTGTGTAGTTTGTAGTCACGGCATGTATTTAGGATCCATTAAATTTAATGATCGTAAAAATTTACAAACAGGAATTAATTATACGGTGTTGATTTAAGAAAGTGATACAACTAGAAACATTGCAATAGTTATTTTTACCTCAATATCAATCCTAATGGTGTGTATGTCATTGTTAATTGTAACTCTTTTGCCACAATTAGTTATTCAGCCCAAATTATGGCAGATTTCAATAGTATGTCCTTTGAATATTTCCACTTGGAATTGAATACGATCAAACCTGCAGAATATTTATATCAATTGCTTCTAACAGTAGTAAATGGTATTTATTTGATATGACACTTGAATTTTTATTCTTGCATCTTCCCCTCTTAGATATTCAACTTTGCATTTCATTGATGGTGTACATATATTAGAAAGTTATGATTTATTGTATGAATAATAATTATGTGTGACCTTTAACCAATTTTTTAAAATATTGTTGTAGATTGATACCCAGTATTTCTAGTTACCCTGAATAAAAAAGTGGACACGGTTGACATGTTTAAACAGATACACAGTTCCACATGTTACAATGATTCCCTGCTTTCTTACTGGAATATCTTTCAGCTTTGACTCAATTTTATTATCTCTATAGATGATTGACGTCCAATGGCCGCATCTGAAACTATTTGCATCTCCGTTTCAGCCTTTCTTTCAGTTGACCTAATATTAAAATTAGTTCATCATGTAATGCTATATTCAGAACTAGCTATATACCATATTGAATGTATTAAGAATGTTGAGCACCCAGGATATATTTCACCAATATATAATTTATGTGTTCGAACTATTAGAAGGTTTGAATAATTAGAGTAATTACGGTAAAATAAGGCAGTATGTGGTTATGAGTTGATACATTGAATATTGATGATTGAGACAGTCTATAACTGTTATACAACTGTTTGTTTAATGATGTTTGTAAATATCCAGCATTTTCTAGTATTTCAATGCTTTTGAGTAAGAGGAATATGAGGATCCAAATACTATTGCAGGAAACATATGAACATGAACAAGAGTAAATTTCTTTGTTCAAAACATGGCAGTTACTTTCAACAGTTCAACAGTGATGCCTATGTAGCCAGGTGTGATATAAGATGCTCCTACTGGTTTTGGCCATTCAGTAGAGCATTGGACTCACAATCCAGCAACTCGGGTTCGAATCCCAGGGGTGATCGGCATGATCCTCTGTTACACCTATTAATCAAGATATTGTAAGAAATGCATAATTAATTAAAACAAAAAACAACAACAGGAAATTGTATTATTATTTCAGACTTTATTGTTTTGCAATGTGATTGTTTATGACAATTAAGTAATTAAAGTAAATAATAAAATATGGTTTATTTTCCTTTACCTTGAAGGATCAATAGATGTGGGAGGTGTAATTAAATTTGATACTTTTTTAAACATGTAGGATTTAAAAAAAACATTTTACTCGTCTTGATCTTTTTTTAAAATTTGGTACTCGTATATAATACGCACCGCCGTGTAAGAGGTCATTTTTGGGGTATTATACACAGGAACTAACGGTACACATTTAATACATTGAATATGGTATATGGATTTAAACTGCTGAATGCATGCTGATTTATAAGTTTCAAGCAGTACAATTTGCTTACTCTCAATTATAGTGTTGGTTCATTAAACTAGGAGTGTTTTATTGACAGTATATTTTCATTCACTGCATGTAGCACGGCATGACAAATCATGAGAATTCAATAACTTAAAATCATATTATTTACTTGTATATTTAATCCATTACACTCCTACAATGATTAAGAGTCAAATGTTTCACTTTAATTAAGTATCATTACAATAAAATGAAAGTTGATTTAATTCATTCGTGATGAGAGTTGTATCCTAGATTTTCCAGTTTCTCTTTCAGGATCATCTTTAAGTCTAATTCTCACAATGAAAAGGCAAGATGTGCAGACGATGTGTGTTTGAACAAACTTGTGTCTGATTTCAGCGGCCAGCCTCTGGTTTAATGGGTGGACTCCGGCGATTGATGGGCGGGCTGAGGACAACGCCTTCCAACCGTTCCAGCCAATCACTGGACTCGGAACATTCTGACGGTGAAAGGGATTCAGAAGGGGGACACAGGTTTGGAAATATTACATATACTCCAGCAGAATAATGTGCATGAGCAGAGTTTCTATAGAAACTACACCTACTAAGAGAGTTATATTAGAGTTACGTTATTTCATACAGACTGTGTAGTCTGGAAGGTACTATTACAAACCCATGTTTGGTACTCTTACTCATAAACTATTTGACTCAGATTTGGTACAGCGTGACGAAAATGTGTATCATTACCAATTCCAAAATTACAACTTTGTAGATTGTCGAATATAAATTCTGTTTAATTAACTTATTACTATTTTCATTTACACTTTTGATTAATATGTGGTGGGGTGCTGTTCTGTCATGTTTTGTTTAAAAAGGAAAATTTGTTAGGAATTATGGCGAATAAGCCAGTTCAGAGTTTCGAATATGCACAGAATGTGTGTGTGTGTGTGTGTGTGTGTGTGCATGCATGTCAATAGTAAAAACACATTAACAACAATTGTCTGAGCAAATAATGCATGTTTATCATATCTATTGTATTAATTGATTGTTACAACCAAAGTAAAGTATTCTGGTCTGAGGTGCTGTAGAACAAATAATGCATGTTTATCATATCTATTGTATTAATTGTTTGTTACAACCAATGTAAAGTATTTTGGTGGTTGTGACATTTTAATAGCATGTATATTAAATGTGATTTCACCTCTGACCTGTGGTACATGCATATTCAAAACTCTGAGTAGGCTTGTTCTCCTGTGTATCTATCTGTGTACGGGATGGAAAACATTAAATAAAGTACAGTGTTCCCTCGATATAACGCTGAAGTTGGGGTCCATGACATGCCACCTGCGTTATAATACCCGCGTTATATCAACGAATATAATTGGAGAAAAAAGAATTATAATTTTTTTTTTCTTTTTTAAATGTAACCGATATAACACTGAAGTTGGGGTCCATGACATGCCACCTGCGTTATAATACCCGCGTTATATCAACGAATATAATTGGAGAAAAAATATTTTTATTTTTTATTTTTCATTTTATTTTTTAAATGGACCCCGCGTTGTAACCGAAACCGCGGTGCATCGAAGGGCGTTATATCGAGGGAGCACTGTATTCTGTTTTAACCATGGCAGAATCGTGTAGGAGTATATACATGTAAGACATTGTTTCCAGCATTGATAAAGGCCACCCTTGGAATCGTTCTCTTAGTTTTCTGCGGCGTGGGAGCAGCAAACGGAAAAAAGATCCACTCGATGACACTTCAAGCCTGCAGGTGAGAATTTTTATTTACATTTGTGAAATTCTAGTTCAGCAAAGAAACAATTATTTATGTTTATATTATACCGTAATTACTCTAATAGTTCAAACAGGAGAAAATTATTAAATTTGTAGGTGTTCAAATTATTAGGAAAATAGGAAAATTTAAAATGATCAGTGTTCATCTATTGAGGCACAACCAAATTATAATACAAAATATGGTTGTAATATGAAATGGTAAATAAATGAAGGATTTAATAAATAAAACGAATTAAGACAATAAAGTTATTTTAAAAATGATTGTGTTCTAATAATTAGAAATTAGGATTTGAAAAAAAATTGGTCATGTTCATATTTTGGGAGTCAGAAATAAAATATTTTTGCCAATTAATTTAGGTGTTCGAAATATTAGAGGGTTTGAATTATTAGAGAAATTACGGTACTAATTACGGTTACACAAAAAGTAACCCTCTTCAGGCATATGACTCATATGTGAGTAGCAGTGTCATGATATGGGATGGGATTACACACAATCTAGCAACTCGACGATATGTTGATGAAATCTTAAGGCCTGTTGTTACCATGGTTCACAGAATAGGACGAAATAATTTTTTTCAAAATGAAATATTTGGCAGGGGTAGAAATAGAAATAAGTGTACATTTCCAGATAGCCAGAAGGTTTCATGACCTCAGTCTGGCTATAGGGTCCGTAAGTTGACACGAGATATCCCGAGATTCATTCAATATCCGGTGACATAAACCGGTCAAACACCTAAAT
>JAVCKZ010085353.1:0-12257 GCA_034780755.1 Lepetodrilus elevatus
ACTACTACTACTACTACTACTACTACTACTACTACTACTACTACTACTACTACTACTACTACTAATACTACTACTACAATATAATAATAATAATAAATACTAATAATAATAATTATTATTAATAATAATAATAGTAATAATAATAATGTGTGTTTTAAATAAAATAGGACTGTATTCTCTTTTCTCACATACACGTATTCATATACAGGATAAATACATGTTAGAGAAAGAAAAAAAACACAAGACAAAATAATATATATGCAGTATTTAGTTTCGTCAATTATTCAAGAGTTGTGTTCCTGTGGGCCTCGTTTTCATTCTAGATAAGACATAACATTTCTCTTTCTTTCCCGTTAAATACAGTTCACGCGTCACATCGTTGGAGATCTGTAAAACAGTGATAAATAAGTAAGTAAAATTACGGTGTTTAACTTATCACTAGATCTACACACGCTAGAGCATGTAATGCTGGTTTTACATTCGTGTACATAATTTAATGTTTTAGTTTTTTGTTTTTTTTCTTCTTTCCGAACCAGTACATCCATGAGCATACTAGATTTAGCTATGTTAATATAATTGTTGTGGTGTGTTTTAACAATGCATGTTCCGCATTTGTAACATGCTTTATAATATTCATAAGTATATTGAATGACTTGTAAAATGGTTATGGATCCAACAGTTAATAGCATAACAAATAACCACACTTATCGTATTTGTTTCATATTATATAGAGCAAAATAAAAAGCAAAAACAAAACAAAATGTACAAGAACAGACAACATTACAAATATGACGTCACCACAATACTGTAGGATTTAGACCTTCACAAACATAGACACTTTATGTGGCTAAAAATGTCATATTTCCTAACGCATAAACTCTCACTTTTTTCTCTCTCTTTTTATTTTGTTTCTGAACGCGACAACAAACATTTTGCCCCAGTACTTGTTCGTGCATGTCATGTCACTAATACAACCCAGAGTTGCATGTGCTGCGTTTCACTCCCATGTGCATCTGAGACAAATATGTGAACGCATGTCGCATGCCATAATGTTAAAGCAGTTTTGGTAATGTGTCTATGGCTGTTTATGTGACGGATATTTGAGATTTTTAGAACAGACATATGTGTTTTATTATTTATAACTCTGTTCTTCGTGGGATGCATTCGATCACTACTAGTATATGTATCAGTATGCGATGTAAATTATACAGAAAATAATAAACTCACTAAAGTTAATGCTTGCTTTAACATAATTAAGTATATAATGTTGTGTCTGCTTTTTGCAAAGTGTCTAGATGTTGTAACCGAGTTTGGTATTTACTATGTGACCAAAAAGTTAAATGTGTAATCCATTTTATATTGAAAAACAACCGTAATTGTGCACACTTGTAAATACTCAAAATGCAATACCAATAAAATGTATATTTTAGTAATAAATTAAACCCCCATTTCTACATAAACAAACCTCATTTTATATTACATATACAGTGTAGGCTTATAATTAGACCTCACTAATCCAAACCAAATATAACTTAATTGCCACTGTTTAGATGTTTTAAGCTTAACACAATTAATGAAACCAATATTTCGGCATACCCGGTATGTGTTGAAATTAACGAGCATTTAAACGCCATGCACGTGCCACTTTTACCAATGGGTTTGTTTAGGTTTTCAATTTCCTTCAATATTGCTCAAATTACGTGTGTTGCTGTGGTGAGTTAGCAGTCTGTCCATCATCAATGTCTCGTCGTGATGTGTTTTATATCTCAGCCTGCTCCTGAGGGTATGATCTCCTAACAGGAAATTGATGAGTGCCAATAACACTACAGATACATAGCGTTGAGGGGTGATCAGGCCTTACAATTATACAACTTCCAATGTCAATAACACTACATATACATAGCGTTGAGGGGTGATCAGGCCTTTCAATTATACAACTTTCAATGTCAATAACACTACAGATACATAGCGTTGAGGGATAATGCGCCTCTTACGATATACCAGTTAAACTTGTGTTAATAGTACCAACATAGTAACTAAAGTATCTGCTACTTCAGTTGATGCGATTATTAATATTAATAACAATTTGGTACTTTAGTTGATGTGAATAATAATACTAAAATTAGTAACACGTTTGTACTTCAGTTTATGCGAATACTAATATTAGTAACACTTTGGTACTTCAGTGTATGCGAATAGTAATATAGTAACACTTGGTAGTTCAGTTGATGCGAATAGTAATACTATAGTAACACTTTGGTATACTTCGGTGTATGCTTGTATGAATACTCTCATTTGTATAGTAGCAATGTTGTACTTCAGTATACGTACATAGTAATACTAGTAACACTGTTGTACTTCGGTTTATGCGAATAGTACTACTAGTAACACTTTGGTAGTTCAGTTGATGCGAGTATTAATACTAGTAACATATTAGTACTTCGGTCCATGCGAATACTAATACTAAAATGTATTAACCCTATTGTACTTCAATTGATGCGAATATTAATACTAGTAAACGGTAGTGTTCACAATAAACGTCATCGATATAATAATGTATGTTGGAAAATATATGAAAGACTACTATCTATATGAATATCAATATCATACTGATCGGTGTACTGATTATAACTGACACTTAGGTCTCAACTTTACCTATACTGGGATGTAGGAATTATATTTACAATATGTCAACAAGTCATGCCATTAATTTGATTACTTTTTAGATAACAAATATATAACTAAATCATACTGGATTATCAGCAAATAAATAATGCATTAGTATAGTTCATATATGTATAGATACACAAAGCATGCATGGGAAAACAAATATGTGTATTCTTCTGTTTGTGTTTGTTTTAAAAAGTAAACAACTCTTCGCGTGTATTTTACAAGCCCATCGGATGTCTTTTAAATTATGCGCCATGCCTGTATGTTAATTTAAGTATGTGATATTCGTCGATATAAAACTAAATAAAGCATAACATGAACGATGAATTCGTGATAGATTTAAGAAGATAATGTCGAATCAACTAGATTAAATAGTGATACGATTCTCACCCGTTTACACGTGCAATGCGATTTTAATTTACCACTTTGGTATTTAGGAAAACCTCGCGTTAAAATTATGATCATTCAACAGGAATTGAAATGAAAATATAAAAAGAGAAAACAAATCTAGATATTTGAAATAGACACAGACACATTAAAGTGTGCTATTTTCATTTGAGGTAGCCTTGCCTACCCAAAATGTATTATTATGTTTTATTATTTTAATTTTTATATTTACGGTCTAAGTTTCATTGATGATTACTGTTTGTTCGTATGTATTGCAGTTCACATCTGCGTTTGCTACCGTAATAACGAACAACCCGCTGACCAGAAATTACGACCCCTAGGTACCACGTGACGTCCCTCAACACAGGGATGTCCATTTCACTCATTATCCACACCCAATTCTACACCAGCATGAAATTGAAATGACTTTTCTGACACATTAGCTAAAGACAAATATGAACAGCGGTTATAATGAAACTCCTGGTGGCCGTGAAATCTACACTATCGCTCGCTATCTCTCTACCCATACCACTGCCCCCTACCCCCCACCCTTTTCTCCCTGGTGTCCCCCGGACCCCATCAAGTAGCCAACCCGGGGTTATCGTCACCTTCGACGGGTAGCACGCAATCGGCACCTCGTTATAGACACATCTGTAATAGACAACACCAACATGTAAACAGAGTTCGGACGTAGCTGCGACACAGACACACAAAACCTCCAGATAGTATCTGCGTAACATTGGCTGGAACTCGTAGAGGATAGCGTCGTAAATTACGTCCAGTCTCTGACCCAATGGTACCGACAATTCGCTAATTGCTTCGCAATACCAACGTGATTTATGGCATTTGTTCTTTAGAGGAAAAAGGGTTTGAGCCTCTTTGCTGGATAGGAAGGAAATTAAACAATTGCTCGTTTGTTCCGTTTAATATCCGTGATTGAATATCGAGCTAATTTTATATAATCCTATAGAATGCTGTTGAATATCAACTTACGTGCATATATTGGTGGCATTAGACTAGTCATCCTCCGCTATCCTCTACATGATTAATAGCTCAATATTTTATGAGTTGATGCCGGATTTATGTTTATTATTAACTTGATTTAGTGCTGATAAAACGAGTGGGATTATTTTGGGGAAAAAGCATACTATTGAAGAAACTGACTCACCAGGTGCATGTAACCGCGTGTATAATATACCATCCTAAGTATTTTGAAAATGTTATTTTTGGAGAGGTCGGAAGACGCTGTAATGGTTAAGAAATGTATCAAACGAAATCGTGGCAATACTCTTGAATTGTGTATTGTAATGATTTGAACTCTCTACCAGTATGCTACAATATAATTGCAAATAAACCTACACGCATACAAAAATACCAACATACATACATGCGCTCACGCACACACACACACACACACACGCGCGCGCGCACACACACGCACACACACACACACACACACACACACGTACGAACACACATTATACATCGTTATTAAATCATTCATGAGACGTCCACATTCTTACATCTAGTTTATTATTTTGAATATCCTTTGGGACACTTGTATCAGTTCAAATCTTGACAAAATTAATGACATAAATCCTACACGTAAATGTGAATGTTCATACCCTGCATTATTACAGAGCATGTTATTCCTACGTTTACCCCTGTATCAGTGTGAATGTTAATGTGTAATCGACATTGACTTCATCATATTCATCAAATGATGTTCATATCGATAACATTTCTCTGTCATGTATTACTATATCAGATATCACGATATCTGAAATATATTAAGAACATATTGATGTGATTTCCTGAGTCCAGTAAATTATATCTTCTAAATTAAATATTGTTAAAGTCATTAAGTACGACGTATCTCAACATTTTAATAACTAATTTCATGATAATATTCATACCAGGATTAATATTGCTTCTATTCGTTCGGATGCCACACTGTTTAGTTTGGGTGTTCACATTCATCATGAGTCGAATGTGTTCCTAATGTTCATAATTCACTGTATTGTGTTGAGATATATCTGTCAGTAGACGGACTAATGGAATGTGTCTACTAGTCTCTATAAAATTAAGGACATGTTATTGTATACGGTGTGAACTTTTATCTTAATATGTTATGTTTGCCATTTGCCGTTTACTATGTGCGTGCATTACATTCATGGTTCAAACGTTAAATGGTGTCTGTTAGGAAAACTTTGGCCCGGTGCTGATGTGAATTGTCTTAAATACTTGTATATGTAAATGCACAAGACACAAACATAAACTATTTTATTATTATTAGTAGTATTATATTCATCATTATAACAATCAGTCCAGAGTATGGAACTACAATTATATATACTAAATGTATAGAAACAAACACTATTTTATTTTAATAATGATAGTATCCGCCATACATTAATTAATTGACATACTTATAGGCAGCAGTAGGCATAAGAAGGCAAAACTGAATTTGTTTTGTTAATATATTCATGATGAATTACGGTATGCACGAAACACAAACTAATCGATTAGAAAAAAAGGCCCCTCATCTATGTCACTGGCATACTCGTCATGTCAACAGATATATATCATATGTCACCACTCAAAACGGCAACTCGTAGACTTTTCTCTTTTTAGAACTTTCACATTTCATTATTCTGAAAAATTCATACGATAAAGATGGCTTTTTGAAATCCAATACGAAATATCGATTAAAGCTGCATTATCTTCGAGTTCTAGATAGGTACCTGCTAATTATTGGTCTGCTGTGGGTTTGGTATCAGGGACGCATCAGTTTTTGTGTCGATTATCAGTACGTATCTGTCTGTTTGTATAGATCTGAAAACAAGAGGGACACACTAGTATCTGATGCGTGTAAAATGTCACAAGGAATCACTGCTACGATTTATAAACGAAATTATTTATATTAAAAAGTATACAAACAAACTTCAAAACTAATCGTTTAACAACTGTGCTGTAAGTCCGTGTCAACAAATAACATTCACAAGAGAGAGTGGAGATATTCAGCAGTGTAGTATAGAAGCAGACCCGCTTCCGTGAGCTGTCTCACCTCGCTCAATACACCGCGCTCATTCATTGGTTAAGGCTAATCACGTGACTCTTCTTTGGTTTCGTTTCAGTGCGACAACCCTGTTCTACCGTGAAATCAAAGCCTCAGAGCGAATCATCATAATTCATTCTCGGCTCAACATCGCTTGACGCAAAGGACAGCTTTACGATCTAATATTATTCAATACAGATGAGTTCATACTTTGTAAACTCGCTTTCAACATGCTACGGACAGACCGCCGGTTTAGACAATTGCTCGGACGGAGGTTTCGAGAGGAGTGGAAATTATCACAACACCGGTAGTGTGTACAACAATTTCGGAGGCTCCCGCTACCCTTACAGTGCAAGCAGGTCTGAGAGATTGGTGGATCATCAAAATGGAGACTTCTACTCCACACCCAGACTCACACACCTGCCTGCTTCTAGCCCCTGTTCTTCCCCTCCTCATATGCAGACGCCCCAGACCCCCATACCCATGAACACGGCCACAGACCGCAATTGCGATATCAGAAATAATTCGTCTGCTTCAACAAACGGGGGAGGCTATTTCCCTAACGGTCAGCTGAACAGCAGTCTTGACGACAGTAGGCCAAACTCAGCCCATTCCTCGGCGTCCCCACCCTCACGACATGAGACGCAGTCCCCCGAGCAGCCATCGCCTCACCCCCCGGGACAGACTCAACATACTAGTAGTAATCAAAACTCGGCACATCGAGAAAACTTTCCCCCTCCGCAGATCTACCCGTGGATGCGGCGTATGCAGTATAGCGCAGGTTAGTGACACAGTTTCTCTTTGATATTCATGTCATTCCCCATGCATATGTTATGTCATACTGTATATGTCCGTGCAATATTTAAAAATAGTGACAATTTTACAAATATAGTTGGCGGGTAAACGTATTCCCTATTATACAATTATCTTTCCAACCCCATATACATATACTTACTCTATAATTGTTCTCATATGTTATTAAACGTAATTGCAACATTACTTTGAAAAGGTGTCATTCATAAGTGTTGATAAAAATAATACAACGACTGATATATATATACATACACACACAATATGGTATCGGTTTTACATGATTCGTAACACAAATATTAATATTATTGTGATACCAGTATTATAATTATCGAAATAGTTGACACAAACATAATTCCAACAATGTCGATTTAATGATTATTAATTGTACTAACACTAATTAATATTATTAAGTTTACATTCTTAAATGTGTTTTATTTGAAACATGTTGATTTTCCATTATATTTTATTTATTTAAAAAGAACCCACATGTTTAGTATATTAAAATCACGTGTTATTGCAAACTAAATTAGTTTAACTCTCCACCTAATAATTACACTGATCCACCTATGTTTAACATAATAACTAATATTACCGATGCTTATGTCTTTAAAGAGGTACTTCACTTATTTTAAAACTTAAAATGTTGACACTAATGGATTCAGTTTTACTAAAATATAAATACAGGAAATCAGCTTCTATTGCACCGCAATGGATAACTGGTGGAAATATATCAGTTACACTGTGAGGGAAATTCTAGAAAATAATTGTTTGATAATAATCGTCTTCTTCTCGCGACAGTTTTAACTTTCCGTAAAACTATACCAATCGTGGTGACTGTTGAAAGGCTTGTGCCGTGTCGCCTGAGTCAGTTGGAATATCCATGATATTCTGAAGCCATGCGGAAAGGCGGTTATGATACAAACTTAGGAATACATTTAAGCGTACTTCCCCGATCATGATTCGTGTTATGTAGGCATGACAAGTTTAACATTTCGTGCCAAAATGCCGTGTCCTGATGTCATAGGTAGTGACGTTTCCTTTTCAATGCTATATAAGTATCTAAACATTTACCTTTAAATAGTAGCATTACCAAACAGCCCGTAAAGTGAATTAATATACTATTTTATTTTTACTGACGTGTTTGACGTATGAATTCGCATACTGAAATATTTAGTAATCACGAACATGTAGTTTTAACATTTAAAAACAAAGCGAAATAAAATGCTCACACGCATGAGAAGTATATAGGAATCTTCAAGATGATAAAGGTTAAATATGCCTATCACGCACAGTCTACGATCGATTTAAAAAATATATATACAATAATAGCATTGACATAATGTTTAAATTAATAAGTCTGTTTAATAATATAAATAATAAAGCATGAGTAAATTGTTTCGTGTTACGCATGATAATTCGCCCGGAAACATGATGTGATAATTATCATCATCTGATCATGATCCTTCTTACATTGTGTAGCACTATAATACTATAAATCAAATTATATATTTGTTTCCGTTGATTGGAATATTAAGGGTTCATAAAATAGGCACGATTGGTGTGAACAGTAGTTTACCAATTATATAATACACGAGATAAAAATGTGTTGTTTCAAATTAATGTACTGTCAGTTAGAAGCATATCGTAAACATAAAATATTAATTCATTGAATATATAGTGTTATTCAGAGCACGTCATTTTTCTTTCAAACACATACAATATTTATATTCCGTTTTCTCTTATTTTCTCCAACATCTCAGATCCGGTGTATCTGATTAAAATCGAAACGTATATTATTAATATCACCTTTAAATATGAGTTCAACCAATGTTTAAACTCAATCACATGATGTTCAAAGTTATAAATTTAAATTTCATGAACATTGTTCTATGCTCACATACTTTAAAAAATTGTTCTATGACAATCGATTGTTATTAATCAATACCTAATTATGGTAATTTAATCGTTTATAACATTATTCTTCATTCCAAACGAGCAACACTGGAAAGGCACATTGAAACGCCGCGCTTCCCAGACCTGTATCTGAGATGGCACTTTAGAACGATCGCGCGCTATCAGTCTTGTTCAAGCGCTAGATTTATGATCATAGAGATGAGAAATAAACAGTCTATTAAGCGTAGTAGGGTTAAAAGAAGCCTCAAGATTTAACTGGAGAGCGCAATCTTTACGATCGAGAATCAATGCTTGAACACATGCCTCATTAAGGGGAGTGCGACATAAATCCAGTTTTATGTTTGCCATTTGTCGAGACAACAAGCCCCGTCCCCCATAAAATAAATATCTATATCACAGTAGTGCTTCACCCTTTATAGTAGAATATAGCACCAGGAGCATACATTATTCGAGGTTAGTTAACACCATCATTACTTTCCGATTGTGTGGGTTATTTATTTGCGTGAATGCCCACTTCTCGTCAAGACGTTTAACCCAGGTGTTGTGAGCTTATACAAAAGGCACAGATAAAGTAAATGTTATACGTCAAGGTTTACAATCTGAAACATATTGCTTTTTATACCTGAATTCGTAATATAGAGCGCGCCTTATCTTACCCACGTGTCATGAATAAAGGTCGGCACATATCGACTTGCAAATGTTTAATATTGTATGTATGTTTATACATATACAGTCTTATATTTGTTTTTATTATTGCAAACCTATCCTTTGCAGTGTATCATGTATATAAATATCAGCATCACATCAACGTTAGTTAAAGACGAACAGAATGATTTCAAATTATTTTTAAAATCAAGTTTAAACTTTAGCATAAACACTCCGCCCATGAATAGCATTATACTATTGAATTGGTGTTGTTAATTGATCCACATTAATTTAATTATCCATACTTAAATGTCTTCACTTTAAGGCAGTGTTATGAACACCTAAGCCCGCTAGTATCCTATTAATGACAACAGCTAATAACAATTCGATACTCGTTCCCTGAAGTGCGTCGCCACACAACCCCCGTATCTCTGAATTTCACAGATTTGCATCTATTTTTCCATCTGTGTTAAGTGTATGTATTATGCAGCCGTATAGCTATAGACACGCTTCTAGTCATACTGAGAGAGAACAAAAAAAATAGAAACTTTTAAGTCATATTGAAATGCATTTGAATAGAGAAAACAAGCTAGAAACGACAGATTTGTTTTGTTATGTTACGAACGAGGATACAACGTTCCCTTCATCAAAGCAGGACTGAAAGTGGTAAATTGAAACGAAATGCGTCTGTCTAGTTTCAGCGATTCGCGGGTCGGATCGCATCGTTTCATCTCTCTGAACTCAAGAGATGCTAAATCAGTCTCTTAACGTTGGTTAATATTACACTCAACAATCATTCTAGGGAGATAATTTACCTGGGCGTAGACCGATGTCAGGTCAGATATCACGCATAGCAAACCGGAAATTGAACAAGTATAATATTCTCGTTAAGTATTAGTATCATAAAAACAATAATGTTTTCTCAACAACGAATGTTATATACTAGTATCTCGAGAGGTTGTGTAACCATAGAGGGCACAACTCGCAGTTTGGAGAGGATGGAAGTATTCATATAATACCCCTGCTCAAAGAGGTCATGATCGTATAAGAACATGCTTGTCATAACAATTGTGTTGTGTCGGTATACTCACACATGACAGGTAAATGCTCATTAATGATCGTATTGTTCATGTATCTGTATGTCTGTTGTCGCCACGTGTCCTGAAACAAATATACTAATATTGTCATATAGCATTTTAGTGTGTAAAGCAAACTAATAAGATTAAACAGTTAACAAGCATCAATACACTCTGTACGCATGACACTGTCTTCCTAGACCAATGCAATAATGTGATCAGACGTGTGGTAGATATAGTTAAAACATGATAGTACAGTTTGGAAATATTGATAATAGTATAGTATTGGATGCATGGCGAGCGATCTATATGCATGTACAAGTTGAGGAAACACACTGTTTTCTATCTAAGCTTGGGGCCGTTAGTTGTACACATGGATGTACAAATGGTATGTCCAGGATATGCTTACTTGTATGAATGATTCACGTCTAAATTAGGAAAACTACACGAATGTTTTACATTCGCATAGCAGGCTCATTCCGTTTTGCTCTTTCCCGTTAAAACATAATCGAGCTTGAAAATGAAAATTACAACCCGTTCACTCGGAAAATTGTTACATGTTCATAAAGTGCCACACACACACGATTTATCGCAGCGGGGCAAGGCGGTCGAACGATTTTATCGATTTGATTTATTCCACGCTGGTTTAAATGGAAAACGATACATTTCATCTCTGCTCTTTTCCATGGCTTGACCGAATATCTCGATGGATTGCGAGTTCAGTTGAGCAATATAACATTGAATTGAAAGCAAGATTATGTCGTTAAGGGAATGGGGTCCCACACAATGTCTTTCAACTACTAACAATAGTTCTCGCTGCTGATGAGATTTTGAGTAGAGTCTGCGAGTCATAAGCTTTGATTATTGTAGCATTTACGACGCGCACATTGACCCAAACCCAACGAAATTATGGTGATTGTTTGTGACGGAATAAAAGTCAAACTTCCTTGTCCATTTCATAATGATTTACACGACAGGAAGTGAATGGGGAAAATGATGAACTATTAATTGACCGGGACATTTATACACATTTATGACATACATTACTATCCTGATTTCGCGGTATATTGTGTGCTCGATATAGCGGGCTTCGTCAAGTCGTGCAATAACCGATATGTACATATTGCACATGGTGTCGTTAATTGATTGACAGGTCAATACCATGTGGATTTGATTAATTGACTACTGACGTACCTGGGATCATGTGATCGGTTTTAGCGTGGATCCGGCGTACACCTGTTGCTTTTACCACATATACCGTCCTTTTACTGTAAATAAATAAATGCGCTACCCGGTAGTATTTTAGGTAGTATCAGATTTCTGAAAAAATCTACATATTCTTTACATGGTAGTCTGATTTAGGTAGTATCATATTTCTGAAAAAAATTCTACATTTTCTTTACAAAACATACCAGTGGGCATGCTATTAATTAGCATAGTTTGTACATTGAGCCGTTATGTGTTATACAGCCAAATTAACCTTACATAAAATTGGAAGTTTACATCGGACTCTTTTTCAGTGTTAAACTACTTACTTGTAATGTTAAACACCACTAACTAAACACAGTGTTGAATACATAAGTACTGCATCTCCATTGGAACTGGTACGAACCAGGTGAAATATAGACGAATTGTATCTAAAAGTAATATTTTTTTATAAATTAATTAAGTAAATGTGTGGATGCATACACACA
>JAVCKZ010085364.1:0-12255 GCA_034780755.1 Lepetodrilus elevatus
AAGTGAATGTACTTTGCAGTTATAGCTAAGAACTAGTCCAAAACAACCATAAATATCTGTGATATTATGCCTTTAATCAGCTGTTCACCTCACAGTTTATGTAAACAAACAAACCGATTGCCCGAAAAATTAGCATGTTTATCGATAGCAGGTCATTTGGAAGGAATCAATCAGACTATGGATCATCAGCTCTATAAATTTGATTTCCGTTAATCACTTTAATTTAAAAACAAAAGAAGATAAAATTCATTCATTCAATAATGAAATTGGTTGAAATTTCCAAATCTTACTGTAAAGCATTCATCTTGAGAAAGTTTGCTAATGATAATGCCTTCCAGATCACTTCGGACTGCCTTCAATGCCTCCTCCAACAGAGTCCACGAGACAAACTGGTCCATGTCCATTTCCTTGCTCATATTCTAAAATATAATGCAAACTGCATAACTACTCTTCATATCATTTAAATATTCAAATGAATTATATTTAAATCACTACTGGTGTCCACAATGTTACAATAGATCATCAAACATTATTAAATAAGATGGTACAGTGCTCCCTCGATATAGCGCCCTTCGATGCACCGCGGATTCGGATACAATGCAGGGTCCATGGTCCAACATATGGATCTCATAAATAAAATTTAAAAGAAAATATTAAATGTTTTTTTTCTTTCTTTTTCCCAGTTTATATTTTCATATATTTCAGACTATCATGTACATTACATGTACATTATGCGGGTATGATAACGCAGGTGGGGGGCATGTCATGGACCCCAACTTCCGTGTTATATCGAGGGAGCACTGTAATGTTAAACGTGAATTTTAGCAAATTGCTCAAATATTGGTAGGATAAACTAACGAAAGTGCCAGTCGGCATCGTGGTTCACAGCGGGTTCAGAAGTACTGGAAGTTTTTCTCGCCACTGCAGTGATGATAACACTTTTTTTTCAGTGAAATATCTCAGTCTTTCACTGTTAAGTATATAATAAAACATTAACTCTCTCCCTGCTGAAGGCAACAGGAGATGCTGTTAAAAGTAGTGCATGTGCCTAACCCAGCAGGTAGAGGGTTAATTAGCATCAAGCTTTGAACACCACAGAATTTCACAGACTAATTTTAAATATCAACTCGGGGGCCATCCAAACAGCTGGTGAGGCCAATAGAAATATTATTTGAAGAGTGAAAAGTTGATTCTGGTTCAATTACTTTTGATGAGTATGCATATTACACATGTATGCATTTTCGTTATTTTTTAAATATTTATTTTTAATTAGTTGCTTTCTAGGATCATTTGTCAGTTTAGGGCAGGAGAAAACCCGCAACATCTGTAGCGCTGAATGTTGCAGTAAACCTGCGAGCACCAGCTGGTACTGACAAGACCAAGGATAATAACTGCATTGCCACTCTACAGACAGTGCATCCTATCAATATCACGTCAGAAAGGTAACTTTCACGAACATTGATGCCGGGCCCCCCGGGCCAGATTTGAACCTGGAATCTTTGGCTCTGAAGTCCAACATTCCACCTCCCGCCCTTTTCCTTGATTAACATACACTATTCTTACACTGTTGAGTCTGTTCATTATGTCTGAGTAGGCAGCCCTTAATGCATGCATCTCTGCCATCAGATCATCCATCATATTCATCATCTGTAATGAGAAAACAATACTGTTAGCATACATTCATTTCTCTCAGAAATTTCAGGCGATATTTAGATCGGATTTCAGCCAAAATATTTCAAAAATGGAATGAATAAACAAATTGATTCCTTACCAGATTACGAAACTTTTCTGAATACGTTTTTGTGCTCAACTCACGTGTTATGCTAAAAAACATGACGTTTTATGAACAAAATTCTGAGTTGAGTATGAAATCGCACTCAGAAAATGTTCATAATCTCGAGGCCAGGCCCCGAGATTACGAAACTTTCTGAGCACAAAAACGTACTCAGACTATGACGTCACATGACGTTTTATGAACACAATTCTGAATTGAGCACAGAAACGTACTCAGAAAAGTTTCGTAATCTTGGGGCCAGGGCTTGCTTTATCAGATTTCCGATAAAACTTCATATAAATTAATCAAAATTGAATTAATAAAATTTCATTTCCTTAGGCTTATCAGGCCCAGTTCATTGAGGTAGGATTTCATATAAAATTTTAAAGGAATTAATAAAAAATGTTGTATTCTTACTGATTTATCCATGTAGCCGCTTTGACCATCTGGTTCTCTGCGCAAAGAAGTTACCTGTAAAATGTAGATACATATAAAACATTTCATTACTTATTATTTTAAGAAAACCTTGACTGAAATTTCACATAAAAAAATAAAACAGAAAAAAATGATTCAATGGAATTTATAATTCTTACTGATTTCTCTGTGTAGATGAGTTCTTCAGCTACAGAGGACTCTCTACAGGACTCTCTACCTTGGTACATTTTCTGGAGAAAAAAAAGGTAGATCGTAAGTGGTCGCAGAACCAGGCCTGGATTTATTATCTATAATGAGATGTGGTATGGGGTGGCTAAATATAGCGATAAATTAAATTATCATCGATGAAAATATTTAGTAATGACAATCAGTATAGAAACTGTGTTATCAATAGATGTGAACAGATTCATGGCTTACAAAATATAGTTTGTATTTACTTGTAACAGACTTCACAAAGATAGCAGCAGATTATTTGCTTGGGTTAAAATTTCCACCCATGCATCTGTGAGTGCCATAAATACATTGTCGGCCGGTTAGGTAGTAGAGCCTAGTATTTTCCTATATTTCTATCCCATACATTTTAAAATTAAGGATTTTTCCAAAAAAAATGTTATCAAAAGGCAAATATTCCTTCAGAACTGGTTTGTCTGATATTTATCGATAATTAATCGATATTGACTTGACGATTATTGATCGTTCATATCTGTATCGATAACCAACCCAAACATTATAAGGGCTCTAGACTAACATTCTGAGTTACTTGCCCGCAGAGCAAGTAGCAAAGGCACCAAAGGTGCAAAGTGTTAAAAAGTAGGTTGCCCGCAGTGTAATTTAACTTGGCCCTGTACGTCGGGCATATGTTAGTCCAGAGCCCTGGAGAGGGTTAATGACATGCTAGCAATGATTATATTTTCGATTTACAGTGGATACACAGATAATCTCGAATACCTTATTGGACATTACCGGCTGGCTACCAACGATTTGACAAAGATGCACATTATTGGTTACTGATGAAGTTGTGATGATTTGAAGTTGATAATTTTCATACATTCTACAACGATTGATGCGTAATATTAAATAATTAATGAAATACCATAACATGGATGTAAGAAAACTGTTGGTTTAATTTGTTTTGGGCATTTGAGAGTCGAGTAGAGTGCTCCATGAACATTAGCACCAAAAATGTTTTAAAATAAAACGCTTTGAAATAAAACAACAAGAACACAACTTGAGAGTTGAAGGTATGACAGACCTGAAGACAGTAGACAGTCCAGAGTGCATAGTGCACTGTTCAGCGACGTCGCAACTCGTAGCGTCCCCACTGACGTATCCCAACTGATTCGGGAAGTATGTTAATTCACGTGTTTAGTGTTTTGACTGAAGTGTTGTGTTCTTGACGTTTGATTTGAATTTACTGCACTCAACTTGACACTCGTGTCATAAACAAATACAGCCATTATTTTGCAGCTAGATAATTAATTCAATTCTTCCATCCATTCGTTCATTCATCCATTCATCATTCATACATTCTTTCTTTCCGTCAATTATTAAAATACCACAAGTTCAAACAAGAAGTGTCTAAAATGTTCGGTAGACATATCATTCAAACAAAATGTTGTCAACTTTAATATTGGAAACTTCAAACAATACCTCAACATAAACGCAGAGAAAAAGCTACATAATTCCCAGTTGTGAATATAATGTGGAAGGGAGACAATTCTGTACAACATTGGACATGAAGGGACTGATAGTATTTATATTACTGTCATACAGAAGATGACCGGGCACATTCTTTAGGCAATCTGAAAACCCAAATACATGCAGCGTAAAATCATACTCCAAATATTTCATAAACTATCATAAATTTACATTATATGAAATAAATAAAACTTGTTTCGTAATTCTTGTAGTCATAATGAAATTACATTGCTAAATATAAGTCTGGATGAAAATGAATGCACTATATATACTGAATTTGTACTACCACAGCAAGCAGTGTTATACTTCACAGGCTATACCTATCCCATCCCCAAATCGCCTTGATAGTGGGCTCGTTATCACAAGACTATCATCTTAATGTACGCGAGACTATCATCTCAATTCATGTGAACAAAATCTCGCGTACATATAACATTAAGAAAAAGAAATATCACACATTTACATGAACAAACATTAAGCGCGGTCATGTTTAAAGACTTCCTTGGAACGAGGGAATTTATCAGAATTATAATCGGAGTCGTTCCGTAGTCGCCTGGTGAGGACGCGATTCACTTCGTCGTCCAATGACTGATGCAGTTGTCTCTCTTCTGATGCCTCAGAACAAAGGTTATCGAGGCTGCTGATTGGCTGGACTCCTGCTGCGGTTGCCGCCTGCCGAATGGTTTCCACCATGTAATCTGCCATGTTGTTCAAGTTGTCGGGTCTTTCCATGGCCATCATCTAGTATGGAAAAAGTTCATGAGTAAATATTGACTCTGTCCTAACATGAACTTCATGAGACCAAGGTAGTGCTCCTTTCTAATGTTTTGTCACATGTCCAGTACATGTTCTGTTCTTTATAATGGAGTGAGCCAGCACAGCATAGAGTAAATTGCCAGTGGCAGCCATGTTGGATTGTATACTGTGAGTGAGTGAATATGGAGTTTAACGTCACTGTTCATGTTCCACAAAGCATTATGGAATTTGCTCACGTAAACCCACTTGCCTTCAAGAGAGACCAAAATACAAGTCACTTCTGACATCATTCCTTTAATTGAATTTCTGGGCATTTAGTCATATACTATTTATTTAAAATTGTGGTTTAAATCCGCTTTTAAGATTTTTTCACTCGTATCACGGTATCCTTAATTAGGAAAAAAAATCATATTTGTGGATTTGATTAAAAAACAATTAGAAAAAGAAAATAAATCATATTTGTTTGGAAACGATGTCAAAATATGCAATAGCCTCGTTAGTGAACTTTGACCTCTACTTACCCGTCTCCTCTTTGGTGGCATTCCCTGACCGTAAACATCGCTGAGTGGGCGTGGACCTCCGTTCTCTCGCTGTCGTGTAATATCACGGTTGATAATTGGAACCCAATCCTAGTACACAAAAACACACATGAGAAAAATCTCTTACTAAGAGTTCTAGGGAAACATTTACAACAAAGTAACATTTCTCTCATTGTTAGAATACTAAACATAACCTCTGTTAACGCTCTCCCTGCTGGATTAGGCATTACAGACATTCAGGGCATTTCTAGTTGCCTTCAGCATGGAGAGGGTTAAACTAATGACATAATTTCTTAGAAATATTTTTAAAAAAATCACGAGGATATTATTCAACGTCGCTGCAGGGAATCTTTCACCCATTCACGATGAGCAATGACACATAAGTGGTTAATTTTTTTTCATTTTAAATCCAACGATATTCAAACGTTGTTGTACTGGACTCACAGCGGGTACTACGGATTGCCACGAGCTGTCTTCAGTGGGCGGGGACGTGGGTGATGCACTGTGGGAAGGCGAGGCGCCGTCTGACCCAGGCCCTGCCCCGTTTGTGAACGTCCGCTTTCCGAGCTCCTTGGGCGAGGAAACGGTTGTGGAAGAAGTGCGGGCAACTCTTCCCAATGTCGGCTTTGGCGGTAGTGCTGGCTTCTACAACAAATAGAATCGAGTGGATTGGGGTACAGTGTTATTTTTACAAATATTCATGAGAATGGGAAATTGTATTTTCAGCTGAAACAGTCTGGGTTCAAGAGCTGCAGTTCAAGTTTTACAAGATCGACCGGGAAATTCTGCGAAGATTCTCATCCATACCTGCGATGCTGAAGATGGCGCTCTCAAAGTGGCAGCATTCTCCGTTTCCATCGGCGATTCCATACGACCCTTAGCCTCCGAGGCGGGCTTAGCCTGTGCCCCAGAGCTGGACTGGCGTATAATATACCTCTGTATCTCCGAAGGCGATATCGTCACATGGTGGCGGAAATTGTGCAGTTGCTGCGACGTCATGTTCATCATCCATGTCTGAATCATGGGGTTCATGCCGGCGGTCATGTGACGCTGATAACAAAAAGAATTCAACATATATTTGGAAATCAACAATATGTCAGACGTCTTTGAAAGCCTCTTGTCATAAAATATCGAAGGTGACATGTATCCATTAATAATTAAATCTAGGTTTGAACAGGGATGAATTTGGACATTTTTTAGTCTTAATATTCATGTAGAATCACGTTTTGATGGTTATTGTAATAAAAAATATATTAAAATGGAAACTGTATTAAAGATGTATCTCAAGTCTGGGATGTTGGAAAGCACGAGACATGATGAGATAACATGAGATATAAGATAAATGAGACATGATAAGACAACATGAGACAGCATGATGAGGAGCATGACGTGATGAGGCAACATGAGACATTATCACGTGACGAGACATACGAGACACAATTTCTCACCAGCCTGGAATGCAGCATTCTCTCAAACGCCGGTGAGCCCTCGGTGAGACAGTCGGTGGTGAGAACCACAAACTCTTCCAGCAGTCTCCGCACGCGCTCATGAAGATGTTGGCCGAAGTCGGCATCATTGGCTGCACATGAAAAAGTACAAGAAAACATGAAATAGCAGCAGGGACATTTTATGCAAGGGTTATTAATCAAAGGCAGAACGGTTAATGGATGTGGCGGATGCGTTGACCGATTTGTGTTCGCGTTCATTGAGACTAGGAGCTGGTCTGACAGGGCTCCAAGCAGGATTGACACGTGTCTATGTATGGCGCAGCTTAACCAGGACCTCCACATCTTAGGAGGGCCGGTCTGAATACACCAAGTGTAACTGAATAACCAGGGGCATGCTCCATTCTAACGTTCTGTCACATGTCTAGTACAGGTGCTGTTCTTTAGAATAGAGTGAGCAAGCACAGCATGTACATGTTGGATTGTGTGCTGTGCCGTCTGCATACCGAGAACACTGTGCAGTGTTGTTCCTTTGTAACCACACATCTCGGACGTACAGAACAGCTAGAAAGGAGCACTACCCAGGGGTGCAATGAATAACTGAACTGTAAAGAAATTATCATCAACACTCATTCACAAACAAGGGTGACAAAATCTGTAGCCTTAAACAGTGCATTCACTATAGTCAAAATGATCCATGGCCATACTGTGGTGGGCACCATCAATGTTAGATTCTTACATGGCGATTCCATGATCTGCTCACAAATCTTCATCAGGTTTCTTCTAAACAGTTCCCTGAGAGTAGCTTTTAGGTCGACATTCTCCTTCACCGTCACTACAGCCTGAAACAGGAAGATTAATCACAATTGATGGCCTACGATGTGTTCACTAGTGGCCTACAGGACATACTTACAACTTGTGGCCTATATGGTGTACTCACAACTGATGGCCTATGATATACTGACGGCTGGTGGCCTATAGGGTGTACTCACAACCGATTGTCTACAGGATGTACTCACAACTAGTGGCCTATATGATGTACGCACAACTAGTGGGTGTACTGATAACTGGTTACCTACAGGGTGTACTCGCAACTAGTGGCCTATAGGGTGTACTGATAACTGGTGGCCTATATAGCGTACTGATAACTGGTGGCCTCCAGGGTGTACTCACCACGGTCTACAGGGTGTACTCACCACGGCATCGTCGATCTCCTGCTGCATCTCCTCCACGATGCGGTCCACGCTGGCCTCCAGACTAGCGTCCGTGTATTCCGCGCCGTTCAGGATCCGCTGCCGGATGAAGTCCTGCAGAGGTGTGCGAAGACGATTCAGCGGAACGGGGTTGCCAAAAAATATTTGGAACAGGTCGGAAAAGGTCACGTGTCTGGACAGACACTGGAATACATCGTTGATGAAACCTGTAACAGACATGGCTGTGCTTGAAAATTGTGAAAATAATGATTTCCCAACAACTTATTTAATAACAAACATACAAGCTTGGTGACAAACTAAGTCTTGGAAAATAATGTTTACCCAGCAACTTATTTAATAACAAACATTCTCTGCACATAGCAGGATACAAGTTTCAGAAAATAATGATTTCCTAGCAACTTAATTAATAACAAACCTTCTTGAAAAATAATAACTGCCTAACATCATTAAAAACATCTACAGTGTACTTGACAATGTATGAATCTTGAAAATACTGATTGCCTAACGACTTGTTATAATAACAAACCTTCTCCGGTGGATGCGGTATACGAGTCGCCGAGTGTTGACAGGAAGTCATGGATGGTGTCTGGAGCTTCCTGTCCCGTGGCCGCCTGACTGAGATGACCTCCGATGCCGGAGACGAGACGAGCGAAGGCGTCGTCGGTCATCGGGACGGAGCCCTGACCTGGCTGGCTCTCACCCTGTGATGCTGCTGGGTTAGCTGGAGGCTGCAGAACAAACGCTGATATACTAAAGTATTCTTTTATTTATTTATTTGCCAACATTTCGGGATGGAATTTAAACGGCGGGTCATTTATATTTATCATATTTATTATATTTGTAATATTTTTATTATATCCATTACCATAGTCCATATTCATTCCAATATATACATTTAATTGATTTATGTATTTATTGTTTATTTTCTTTTATTTATATACTTTTATTTATTTACTTTATATCTATTAATTCGTTCGTTCGTTCGTTCGTTCGTTCGTTCGTTCGTTCGTTCATTCATTCATTCATTCATTCATTCATTCATTCAATCAGTTTTTCTGGCAGCTATTCAGACAGAGTGCGGTACTTACGGTGGTCTGCTGTAGCATGTTCCTGACCATCTCGAAAGCTGTGTTCTGCCAGTCACCAAGGCTTGGAGCGCCACCTGGTGGAGGCGGAGGAGCCGCTCCCGTCATGTTCCCTAAGGCCCCCGTCAGCAACGACGCGAAGGGGTTGGCGAGCATGGGTCCCGGCTGTGAGGGGGTGGTCTGTGTGGGGGCTCGGGGTGTCCCGGCGGTGGGGCGAGTCGACGTGGGACCGCCGGGGGCAACTGATGCAGGAGCTGTGCGGGGAGGGCCTGAAATGATTGATTAATTTGCGATGATGAAATATAAATGGGGTTTAGAGCCGCTTTCAAGATATTTTCACTTATATCACGTCGTGTCAGTTTAGAGCAGGATGAAACTTTCAAATCTGTAGGGTTGTAATTTTGAATATAATACACATAATTAATCAAATGCGTTCTGTGAAGTCTAGTATTAAACAGACAAATGAAATGTAGATGTAAAACACAATACAATCTCAATCATAACTTCAAAATCCAAATTAAATATTTCACAATAATATTCATTATGGGTTCAGTACACAATAAAGTGAAATTACAAGCAGATCATAGCATTTAACATTTCAGCATATATTAATCTAATGAATAACACAACATGTAAGAGGTTCTTTCTACTTACCATTCTGATTAGAAAACTCGGCAAACAAGTTGTCGAATACTTGGAACGGCTCTGGCGCCTAGAATACATAATAATATTATTAATTATTGACCAATTTTTGATTTTACATCACTGCATAATAACATTTTTTATTTTACTTTTTTTTTTTTTAAATTGGGCCTTGGAGCCTCTTTCGAAATTCTTTCACCAATATATATCACGGCTTGTCAAGATTAGGGCATGAGGAAACCCGCAACATCTGCAGTGCTGGTACTGACGGACCAAGGATGATAACTGCATTGCCTCTCTACAGACTGTGCATCCTAGCAATACTGCATCAGAAAGGTAACTTTCATGAACATTGATGGCTTCAAATTCCAAACGTTCTATCACTGCTACCACCTGCCGCACAGCACATCCTAGCAATATTGCATCAGAAAGGCAAATAAAATATTCGTCAAAATCCCAAGACAAGCGTACGTCAAGCTCTCACCTGCTGTGTCTGGGGAGCGACGTCCCTGGCTCTCTGTGTAATGAAGTGGTGCGAGTTGCACGGCAAGAACTGATCAACCAGACACTGTCGTGGGGGACCACCTAACCCTGCGGGACCAGCAAACCACGGGCCTTGAGGACCTAGTTGGGGGAAAATATAAAAAATTAAAAAAATATTTCCACCACCATATTGAAATTCCATGGAATACTGGAATATAGAATCATTCAGAATTCCTAATGCCAGGAAAACTAGAAATTGAAAATTGGAAAGAAAAGCTATCCCCCCCTTATTATTGATACAGCAAGGGATATAACTGTAAACTGTGTTCAGGCTACACTACTTTTCCAGCATATGTAATACTATATATGCAACACTACATTTTACTATGAGCTCGTAAAAATTTGTATAGGTAAATTAAAGCGACCATCACGAAAACCCCAAACAAAGCGGGTTTAATACCTGGAGCTGATTGGCTGGTTGAAGTGGTTGTCTGAGAGGTCGAGGAACTTGACACAGAGGTCGCAGACGGACCCGACGCAGCGGGCGTTGCTGCCGTTGTCGTGGGTGTAGTTGCTGAGGGTGCCGCCGATGCTGTGGTGGGGGCCTGACTGGGGTTGGAGGCCTGACTGGGGTTGGGGGCCTGACTGGGGTTGGGTGTGGCGGCAGGGTTCGGGACACGGCCAATGTTGATTCCGACCGGGATGGGGCCTCCAGACATCGGGACTGGAATCACGTTGATCTGTACAGGCTGACCCTGACGATGACCTGCAGTTAGATAAGTTAGTGATGAATGAATACAATCGCTGAGTACGAGTGAATGATTACAGCTGTGACTTGGTGCAATAAGTGAATGAATTGATCGATAAATAAATACAATGAACACACAAAACTAATATTAAAAAATATTTTTCAATTATTTTTCATCTTAAAAATATAGTCTTACACCATGAATGCTTGACATGTGTATAAAAAGAATATAAATTACATCTAAGCCAAATCCACTGTCGAAACTGTGCTTGTAGCGCTACATTATTTCCTTTCTTCTCAACTCCCTGGCTAGTATTCAACCCAAGCTGCAGTTTCGGACACTAAAAGGTTAAATTCACATTTCCATCTCATCCTACCGGGTACCCATTCCCTGCTGGGCGAAAATAGCAGACACCTACCATGTTGCTGTAGGACTGACGAGATAATGTTCTGCATCATGTCTGGGGGTAGTCCGGGGATGTTGACGCCACTCAGACCAGGGATGCCATGGGGGGCCGTCGGCACCGCCCCGGGGGGCGCTGTAGGTGTGGAACCAGTTGTAGACGATGTGGTGGTTGTTCTGCTTGACACTGTTGTTGTTGTGGCAGAAGTATCTGAAACAAAGACAGAGGTTGATTTAATGAGATCATACTAATTGACCTGTGGGTTACCCATTGCAAGTTGCTATTCTCCCAGCTAGTTACAGTACCAATCAATCAATCCAGGCATGGCAACAGACAATTGTGATTTCAGCAGAAAATAAGCCTGGGGTCTGGGGCTGCACTCCCCAAGCAACGTCAAGTAGAAATAAATCAATCCCTGGATAAATAACTCTACAAATTTCTGCTAATTTGTCGTGCCTGTCAATCCGAATACAGGTATGAATAATGCTGGGCATGAATATTTTATAATCGTATCTCTATAGGATTTCTAGTCATCTCACCTGGTTGATGGTCGCTCCCGTCGATGCCTTCTGTAGCAATCACGTGGGCCGAGATACTGTTGACAGTCACGGAGTCAGGGCCCACCTCTACATACACATAGGGGTTGGTGCTCGCAGCTAGGCCCGGTATATTTGACGGAGCTGCATTAGGGGCTTGTGGTACACCTGTATTAGGGGCTTGTGGTGGCTGTGGATCAACATTAACTTGTGGAAAATTACCAGATAAATTCATAATACTAATTTTCTTTATGAATAAATATTTGACATCTTTGAAATACAGGGAAGTGGAACATTTCATGCCCTGAAATCTATTCCCGAATAAATTTTAGTTTCTTTATTGGTGAATTTAAATTATTTTTCTCTATGAAAATAAATATTGTTGTATTTGTCAATTACCGTATACCGGGAAACTTACAAGGGAGGTTATTTTCGTGGTATTCAAGGGTAACAGGGTGACCTCGAAATTATGTTAGCATCGAAAGTTATCCTATTC
>JAVCKZ010085375.1:0-25641 GCA_034780755.1 Lepetodrilus elevatus
GTGTGTGTGTGTGTGTGTGTGTGTGTGTGTGTGTGTGTGTGTGTGTGTGTGTGTGTGCGTGTGCGTGCATGCGTGCGTGTGTGTGTGTGTGCTCGCCCGGGCATGCATGTGTAATGCATTAAACAATTAAGGAGGTTTATTATGCAATAAATACAGTATACACTGAAATAAGTTTCTTCCAACACAGAGGTTTCCGGAGGTATAAGACCATACCTCCTTTTATTTCTGGAACCATAACGACGATGTATGCGTGCAATATGTCTGCCGCATTAACGACCAAAATCAGTACCCGTACTCCACGTACCCCCGTTCGCCTCATCACTACAAGGACTGGAGTAAATGCCCTCATAATTGGATCTCATGTGGTTAATGTTGAATCATTCCCAAAGACCTCCTCTCTATAATCATGATAATATGGAAGTAAATAAGCGGATATTATCTTTCACTAAAGACCCACGGTGAGCAGTATCAACAGACTTTGATGAGCCATTTAACCTCCATTCTCCTCAATGATGTGATTATGAAATTTACTTTTCAGGGCTACTGCCACTACATAACATAGAAGTCGATTCAATTAAGTGCGTGCCCATTTTGTACGGACACGAATTAAGGGCATGATTGGCTATATAACTTTGCACTATAGTCTTCCGTTGAAATAAGACAGTTTAGAGGCAGTTTGTTGAGAGAGAGAAAACACAACACATTATTGCCCATTTAGTATGGACATGAATTAAGGGCATGATTGGACGTTCAGGGCTTTAACCCTCTCCCTGCTGAATAAAATCAAAGTGTTCTATTTCTGCATGTGATCGGGCAAGTTAACTCGCCTTCAGCAGGGAGAGGGTTAAACTTGCACTATTAGTCTTCAGTTGAAATACGACAGTTTAGAGAGAGTCTGTTGAGATAGAGAACACAACACAAATTCAGATGCAAATTGAGGACATTGAATGTCTAACTAAGCCTGTTTGTTTTCTCTTCTTCCGTATTCCTGGACAAACACCAAGTGGTGGCTGGAACAATCTAGTTTGCATAAAGCAATTTGAATAATTTAATAGTTTGTACCTTTACTTGAAAACAAATCCACTCAGTAACAGGAACTCTTTCTAAGAAACAGCCATGATAACAGTGAAATGCAAAAATAAAAGAACAATTCCGAAGTTTTAATTTTTTGAAAAAACTGTCTGATTATTCCAAAAAGTTTTTAAAATGAAATTGAACAATTCTGAAAATAGACCTCTGACCTTGACAATTGACATTACACGTTCTAAAAAAAAAACGGTTCATAATTTTAAATGAAGATAACATCACACTATTGGTCTCAAAACATATCTACAAAGTATTTAGTATGCTGAAACAGTCAGTGACTTTGACCTATAATAATATCAGATATATAAAGAGAACAAATTCACAAGCACTCCATAAATCATCCCTAATCGACACACATTCTACTTTGAATCCTAATCCTGTGGATCTACAATGAGCAAATTATTATATCCACAAAGTCAAACTGGGCTACAGCTCACTTATTCAGAAATAAAATGAATTGTATAAATTGTTATTCCGTTTATGCCTACGCGCTAATAATATTTCGCACAAACCCAATGATTACGCGAAAAGTCAGTCAGCAAAAGAAAATAGCAACCCCACAGGGAATTGATCAATAATAACTGTATTTGTAACAAATTCAATTTTCACCCAAAACCACCATTGGTGCTACTGCTGTTGGTGTAATTTTCCCCTCAGAAATAGCCTTCAATAGGCCTTAATGCCATCTGTAACCACCACCGTCGTATATATTCAGCAGTCACACTACCATAAGTGAGACTTTAACAGCCCAGCACCGCATAACCATAATTTGACTTCTTTCTGCCCGAACAAAGCCAACGGATATCTTCAGGGAATGATGGAAAAAAAATGTCGCAGACTCTTGAGGAATAATTCCATCATGGTAGTCACCAGAAACTCCAGAGTGGAAAGGTTGCCATCTATATGCAGAAAGTCGTAATTGTGAAACGAGCTCCAGTCAATGTGAAAGTGACGAACATTTCTCTTGCACGGAAATGCATCAGCATTTGCCAAGCAGGTCATCGGGGCATTCAATCCAATGGCTAGCACATTAGAAGGAAATGCTCTCAGGGTTGGCTCTCAGGCAATGGCTCCAACAACTTTCCACATGGACCCAATGTCCTTATGACATCCAATGTAGACAGACAATGATAGAACAGCACAAAAATTATAGTTTTTAATTTATTTTAATTTAAGTTTTTAACATGCATGGACAATATGCATGCGCATATCAAAGGTGAAAGCACATGAACAACAACTTTCTGAGGCACTATAGCACTAACAATGTGTGTTTATCATCTATTTTGCGTTGTATATTTGTTACAACCTGTTACAACCACTGAACATTTTTCTGGTGGTTGTGATAAGCATTTTAATAGCATTATATACTATACTATGATTGAGTGATTATGGAGTTTAACGTTGCTGCAGGAATCTTTCACCCATTTGCAACGATACGCATTTTAATAGTATTATACTATACTATAATTTGCTTTGACAAGATCATGCGTATTCTGCGCACATTGGAAACCCTGAGCTGGCTTATACACAAGTAATAGCTCTGTGTGGTTGGCATACATAGAGACCAACTCCCTGTAACTGTGAGAGTGGAAATCAATGTCCAGCCTCCTCCCTAGGGGGTCACTCAGGCTGGACAAGGAACAAGAACTAATCCTAATTCTGACATTTCCCCAATCTTTATTCATGTCCATTCCTGCTTTTTACAATTCCCATGACACCATTTACCGAATTACTACTAAAACATTGATTTGCTGGGTTCCATTTCCATAGATAATGTTACAACAGAAGTGTTGGTCATTTTCAATATATTAGAATTTGTAAATTTTACAAATATGTTTTATATTGCCCCTGCCGACTTTGGTACTTTGGACTGGACCAACAATTTATTTATCACTTAACGTCACTGTGGGAATATTTTACTCATATTATATTTTTTTTAAAGCAAACTAGATCATGAATTTATAGTATGTGATTGGATTCTAGATCTCTTAGAAATACAAAATTGTATTCTCATACAGTGTGCAAATTAATAGGGGGTCTGGGGGTCATTTGAAAATCTGCAATGTTAAAGGTGTGTGACCCCCAGAAAATGACAGATTTTACACCATTAACATTGGGTCTATGGAGAATGACCCCCTTTATTTCGAACACTGTCATAACATTCTGGTATAAGGAAAATACTATTAAAATAGTACATTTTAAAATGGAAACCATGGTAATCATATTATAATTCACATAAATATAATATACATTGATGTGCACAATTTCATTATTTAGACTTCTATAAACTAGTAGTATTTTCTTCGACAAATTACGGTACTATCATTAACGCATGTTTCTGTCACCAGGTGGCGTTTGGGCTGGCGATGCTACTTCCTATCCACAAGGACATCCGGTTTGGATTACTGTGTGTGGCGTGTGTTCCGGGTGGCGGTCTGGGTCATGTGGCCGTCATCATCGGCAAGGCAGACATTCCTCTCAGCCTCACTATGAACATGATCAGTGTGGTGGCTATGCTAGGTAAGCATTGAACGTTACTGTGGGGATATTCAACATGATCAGTTTTATTTATTTTTCAACCAAAATTATTTCAGAAAAATACATAAACCGGGGAATAAAATAACTATGGCTTAGGTAAGCATTAACCCTCTCCTTGCTGGATTATGTACATACACTGCTCTTTAGGGCATCTCTGGTTGCCTTTAGCATGGAGAGGGTTAAACACGCCTTCACTACAAACATGATAAGCTTGGCAACAATGAACGCGTCTCCTGTATGAACATGCTAAGATTGGTAAGCACGAACACGTTCTATTTGAACATGAACATGTCCTATAACATGATCAGATTCATAGCAAGTATACGTCTTCCTACGAACATTATGAGATTGGTAGCAAGAACAAATCCTCCTTCAAAGATCAGATTAGTTTAACGTGAATGCGTCCTCCATGAACGCGATCAGCTTTGTAAAGCATGAACATCTCCACACCTTCCAGTCTGTAATTTGAACAGAATTGTATTAGCACAACCACAGAACGTAGGTCTCGATGTGCAAAAAGCGCAGAGTATCGCCTATTGGTGGAGGAGAATGTGCGGCAAGTACATAAGTAAATTGTCTGTTAATCGAGAGAATTTACTGCATCGTGTCAGGGTGACCAGACAATGTACTGTTACATAGACGTGTCCATGGCCTATCTACTCAACAAACCTATTTAATGTTTCATAGTATGTAGATCTGATTCCGTATAAAAATGGAGTCAAGTTGTAATAGTACTAACACTACGCTGTACTGTAGCATATTCATACGTCAATGCATCTATAATGTTGAGTTGATACATCAAGTAATGCACATTATGATTCCAGTCGAAGGAAACATAATCCTTGGCCAAATTGCTTGCAGAAATTTAAATGATTTTTTTAATGATTATTTTTAATGTTTTTTTTTTTAATGTTTTTTTTTTAACAAGGACTATAGGAAACATTACGCTAGCCCAGTATGTCACTCAATTTAAGATTATTCTGTGCAATACTGGAGCAGATTAGTTAGTACCAGGTATATGTTAAAATTACTATTGAATCATTGCTTTGTGCTTGTACTCATCAAAGCAGCCAGCCTCAGTACCCAACCTTCCTGAGCGTCTCTGCTGTTACTTTTAGCTAGCATTGCTTTGTACAAGCTTCAACCAGGCCCCAGTACTTCATAGTCCTGACCGTCTCCGCTGTTAATTTTAGCTAGCATTGCTTTGTGTAGGCTTCAACCAGGCCCCAGTACTTCATAGTCCTGAGTGTCTCCGCTGTTACTTTTAGCTAGCATTGCTTTGTACAAGCTTATACCAGGCCCCAGTACTTCATAGTCCTGAGTGTCTCCGCTGTTACTTTTAGCTAGCATTGCTTTGTGTAGGCTTCAACCAGGCCCCAGTACTTCATAGTCCTGAGTTGTTACTTTTAGTTAGCATTGGTTTGTACAAGCTTCAACCAGGCCCCAGTACTTCATAGTCCTGACCGTCTCCGCTGTTACTTTTAGCTAGCACTGCTTTGTACAAGCTTCAACCAGGCCCCAGTACTTCATAGTCCTGACCGTCTCCGCTGTTACTTTTAGCTAGCACTTCTTTGTACAAGCTTCTACCAGGCCTCAGAACCTCATAGTCCTGATTATCTTTGCTGTTACTTCACCTAGCATTCATTTCTTTGTGCAAGCCACCATCAAACCCCAGTACCTGATCGTCCGTCCTGTCGTGTCTCCGCTGTCACTGTCTGATTGGGTGAACTTCCAGAATAACATAGCGACGTGAGATGTAATGAACACCGTCAAAACGGACATAGACATGAGCTTTGGAATCAATAAGGTCTATACCTAACAGTTAACTCACCGTCCTCAATTATTTAAAAGCTGTCCGTTTGAATAAGTGATACTGAGTATTAACAAAAGTGTGTGTGCTGGTCGATGGGTTGGGGGACTTGATGGTAAGAACATTGTTTTAATGTCATTGGACCCAAAGCAATCAGGAAAGAGTGGAGCGGAGGTGTGAACACTGTAATTGACCGTATACAGGAAAAATAAGTTGAACCCCCCGGTGACAAGGCGAGTGAGCAAGTGATTCTGAAGGATTTTTTCTTTCTGCCTCTGCTGCTGTTTTCTCACAATGTACAAGTGATTGCTATATGGTTAACTGCTGAGACTGGGAACAGAATCAGCATGTGACATAGATATTAGTACAATTCACAAACAATTGACAGTACTATCAAACCCTACATTTCATAGCGTATCTTTTGAATATAGGTTGATGAACTTTGTGTGTTCTATAGTCAACCCTCTCCCTGCTGGATTAGGCACAAGTACTGTTCTGTATTATGGCATCTCTGGTTGCCTTCACCATGGAGACAGAGCATTAATATATTCACATTAATGATTAAACCAAATAATAAATATTTTATATTTTTTAATTACAAGATTTCCAAACCCTCGCCGTCTTAGCCATTGTTTTAATTCCTTTTATCACCGTAAATATCACAGACGCACGCAATCGGTTGATCAACAACTTACCAATCTGTGCCTACTATTGTAGTCTGGCACTCCACGTAGAATACAAGTGTGTCAATGTTATTCTTACTCCATAGAAAGAAATTGGCAAATATTCGATCGATCATTACTAAAAGTGTTCTTTCATTCTACCCCAGTAAATAAATACCTCCCCACCTCCCCTCTGACGTCCAAACAGAGACAGGAAATAGGGATGTATTGGATAAAAACATAAAAGCCTTTGGAGTTGAAGCAATAAATAACTGTTGTTAGCGAGCGAATTGCTGACAGGTGCTCAACACTCCGTCTACAGCACAATGGATAAAACATTAAGAGAAATTCAAAGTGGATTGCATCTAGGTGGATCATTGTCGATAATACATCTAATCTACTATATTAACCTCATGATTCTATGTTGGTAATGTCGCAATATATCATTTCCTAATGACAATGAATAAACATAGTAATTAAGGACTTGTATATTAGGCAGTACATCATACTACATGGCTAGGTAGCATGTTAAACTGCTATGTAGACATGTATTCAAGTATGTAAAAAGTGGAAATAAATATAAAGGTAAGAATAGTAATGAAAGATAATACAGTAGGAATTTCAAGTAAAAGATATTGTAGATGTATGTAATGTAAATGTATACAAATCATATTAACACTCTCCCTGCTGAAGGCGAGTTAACTTGTCCAATCACATGCAGAAATAGAACACTTTGATTTTATTCAGCAGGGAGAAGGTTAAATGTAAAAATTAATTTTATATACATATTAAATTTATCTTAAAGTTTAATGATTTACCACAGTATATAAAACTTATTATTGGTAGATATGATTGGGAAATATATATATATAACATGACACTTTCTAAAACCACTGGTGACATGATCATATATGAACAAATATATCTCCAAATGTAATTTCTGAAAAATATCATAAATGTCATTTTGTTATGAAATTGATTAATTTAACTACGAGAATAATTCACCCATATTCGATTAATTTTCTTCAATTATTTTATTTTATTATTGTCAAATTGTGTGTATCCCTGCCCTGCCTCTTTAACACAGTTGAACAACCAAATTGCCTTAAATACCTTTTAACGAAGCTGAGGCACCATAGTAGTTTTTTTTTTAAATCAGTGCAATCAATGTATCTTGCTGCAGCACTCACGGTACTGGCTTGTAGTTTGATACCAGGTAAATGATCCGATAATCATGGCCATTAACACTACAGTTTCAACATCAATAAGTAATCACGCACACATCTCCGAGGTAATGCCATCGTGGGCCCCACTTTAATTGCTTAATGAACTGTTAACACACATCGGCGATAATTGCAGAGCGGTTAACAACTGAAACTCATGCAAGCAAGAACACCTTGCTGGTCAGGTGAGATGAACCAGTATCCAACGGCCTTAACCCATATAGTTTTCAATCCAGACATTTTGTAAATTAATAATTAAATATTTCTTTTGCTCTGAAATTATTTTTGGGTGTGTGTAGTGGAGTGGGAGTGCTGGAGATGGGGGAGAGGGTTGGAACTTAACTTTAAAATGAATAATGATATAAATAACAAAACATGAAATTTTGACTCGCTCGTAGGATACCTTTAACATTACGAGAAATGGATCGGGCCGCCGGGCGAGTGGGAACTTCTAACCCTGGAGGGAGGGGAGAATTTATCTACTACAATATTGATGCATACTTTGATATAATCAGGGGCGACTTTACTTTTATTTTGTTTAAAGATTTTTCAATTTTGTGTGTTCTTGTGGCAATTTTAGGGTAGAAACATATAATAGGAGAGGAGAACCAGCTAAGTGCATGCAGGGCGTAACAGTAAGGATTGTCTGCCTGCCTAGGACAGGTATTATCCACAGGCAGACAAGTGGAATACGCTGAAGATTAACAAGCCATTTACCTGCAGAGCTATTGTCGCAAATGGGTTAAAGATTCCTGCAGTGATTCCTTAATCACACACTCACCTGCAGAGCAAGTAGTTTCATGTCAAACAGGACACAGGGACAAATGCCTCAAAAAGTTAATATAGATCCCTGGCATGTGCATTAATGCGAGACAGTGTCTGCAACTGGTGTACAGTAAATGAATTATGGTAACAATTGCGTGTACAGCATACACAGTTATTGAATCCAACTCTTCCAGTATACAGACCTATTCTCCTCCCTGAAGAAGTTACAAATTTGTAACCATTGCCTTCAATAATCGGATCCAGTAAACTATCCAGCCATCGAGCTATACTGTCTGGGAAAATATATTCATAGTTCAAAGGTCGTAATTTGTGTGTGGAGAGGATGATAACCAAGTTCAGACAGAAAATGGCATCCACATCAGAAGGGTAACTAATGTCGACATTGGTGCCAGGCCCCCAGGGTAAGTGCAAACCCAGGATCTTCATTTCTGAAGTCTGACAACCTACCAACCCTTAGCCATAAAATACACTGTCCTACCAACTCTTCACAATAAAAATACAATGTCCAACCAATCCTTAGCCATAAAAATACAATGTCCAACTAATCCTTAGCCATAAAAATACAATGTCCTACTGACCCTTAGCCATAAAAATACAGTGTCCTATGAACCCTTAGCCATAAAAATACAATGTCCACCCAACCCCTAGCCATAAAAATGCAATGTCCTACCAACCCTTAGCCATAAAAATACAGTGTCCTACGAAACCCTTGGCCATAAAAATACAATGTCCACCCAACCCTTAAGCCATAAAAAATACAAATGTCCAGATACATGGTGATGTTCCTCCCAGCATGCTGACTAAGAATTTGCTACACTAAAACTAAAAGCCCCACATTCTGGCTATCTCGATATAGTCAGAGCCAGGATAGTCAGCTCAAGCCACGGGCCGTGGCTACTGTGATTCCAGTGATTCTCTGTAACCAGTCTCTCCTCTCCAGGCCAGCAGCCAGTAGGCACACACTTACACACACATCCTCATCGCTGGCGATTGCCCATTACCAGACTAACTGGCTGTGTTCATCTGCCAGAGATCTGGGGATCTTCCTATCCAATCTCTTGTTTCTGCATCATTACACTGCCCAGGCAGATAAGACCAAGGCAACTGGCTTGGTGTTAATTGCCGACAAGCAAATTTACATAGATAACAAGCACACAGGGAAGAACTGAAGGCTGAGCAATTCTAAGAGATCCTGGAAGATCCATTGGACATTAGCTGATCATTCAACCTCAAGCATGTTATGGCAGCATTTATGCGTAAATGGGTTGATGAGGAAGGCTTATTCTAGTGTTTATCTCAAAGATTATTTATTTCTTTTAGTAGTACCAATACTTAGGTTATGGCCATACAACTAGATTGAATAATGAAGTACCATTCTTCCAAATACATATGGAATGTTTCCATATTGTAAAGATTGTGAACTTGTCAATATGCATTCTTCTTTAAAATGAGTTATTGTTTTACGTCACAGTGGAAATCTTTCACGAATGCGTGACAAGTCTTTCTTCAAAATGTATCCAATTCTTAATTTCATGGCAGAAGAAACCATTAATTATTGATGAATGTTTCAACTTAGATTACGATTGAAGGTCGTCCGATCATGTTGAAATCTAATTGTTCTACGTGTAGTTGATGGATCAGGACACACACAGTAGCTTCATCCAAGACGCCACCGTACTCCTTCCCCCGTAATTACCGAAAGACGAAAGTACATCGACGTTTCAATATGGCAGTCCCCAGAGACTTACGGATGAAAGGACATCCAACTGACGTTTCCTAATTCTCTGGGGACACTATCTGATCTAAGTGCAGTAAAATCACAAATCCCAGTTACTTTGGTCCAGACTGGGTTTCTGGGTTATCTCGATGACCGTCAATGTTTTTGCATAGAGACACAGAGCCTTGATAAATTGACTTACAATTTCTCAGATAACAAAAGGCTGACTGTATTTTGGTTCCGATAGCAGCCTACGCTGGCCACTCTTTGACAGAGCCTGGTAGCAACACTTTGGTTCTGATAGCAACCTGGTAGCAACACTTTGGTTCTGATAGCAGCCTACGCTGGCCACTCTTTGACAGAACCTGGTAGCAACACTTTGGTTCTGATAGCAACCTGGTAGCAACACTTTGGTTCTGATAGCAGCCTACGCTGGTCACTCTTTGACAGAACCTGGTAACTGGTAGAATTAGTGTTTTTCGTAGCAGTGGGACTATTTCGCCCATATGTAATGAAGAGCCTGGTAGAAATACTTTACCAGAACCTGGCAGAGAAACACTACAGTCATTGGAAACGTCCAGGCTATGTGTATCCCTATCCCTGGTAGCAACACTTTTCCAGAACCTGGCAGAGAAACACTACAGTCATTGGAAAGGTCCAGGCTCTGTGTATCCCTATCCCTGGTAGCAACACTTTTCCAGAACCTGGCAAAGAAACACTACAGTCATTGGAAACGTCCAGGATCGGTGTATCCCTATCCCTGGTAGCAACACTTTACCAGAACCTAGCAGAGAAACACTACAGTCATTGGAAAGGTCCAGGCTCTGTATATCCCTATCCCTGGTAGCAACACTTTACCAGAACCTGGCAGAGAAACACTACAGTCATTGGAAACGTCCAGGATCGGTGTCGGGACATGGATCCCTGTTTGCACAAGGGCAATGCCAGGCCAGCTTCTACACCAGTCCAAACAACTTCAGGGCCAAGAAAAGCTGTCATGTTCTCTGGGAATAAAATGCTCCTGATTACTATAGTATGTTTTCCAACTACATTCCATAGGAGCAGGACACCTTTGATCAACAAGACATTCAATGAAATTTACTTGGCTAAAAAGTCTCGATAAATGTGGCATTCTGCTGATGTTTTGAGAAGGTCTGTTTTATACAAAACTTATAGTTATGTCCACCTAAACCTACTTTGAACCAACTCTATTCTGATGATGTCAAGCAAATATTTACAAGAACATTATTACTTTGATTGTAAATTATTAAGTGAAAGTAAATCTTTCGGCGGACGGACCCATCATGTTACAGCAGACATCTACAAATGTAACTTCAATTCTCTGCGGCCACCGCTGGTATTCTAACATTCATAGCGACCCCGGCAGGCATAGAGTTTGCTCAGGAATTTGCACAATTCGGTGATTCTGCCTGGCAGTGTAAACTTATTGATTTTGTCACTGTAAATGCAGTCTGACCCCAAAGACCACCAGCTCAGAATCAATGGATCAACTCCCTGGGAACTAATTTCATCTTGGGGCTATAAGTCAATCAAACAAGGGATGGGCGCCATTGTCTTCCACAACACACAAGTGCCTGTGCAACCACCAGCCAATACATATTAAATATACTAATTCTGTCATAATAAAGTCCTGATTTACTGATGTTAAGAATGCCCTCTCTGACATAGAAGTTAGAACTGTAATCGCAAAATGTGTTATGACCTCAATTTGCCCTAGAAAAACAGCAAAGAAGTGCCTACACTACTACCACCAGTCAATACCTATTAAATATACTAATTCTGTCAGTAATGGAAATGCTGATTTACTGGGATTCTGAATGCCCTCTCTGACATAGAACTGTAATGGACGTAGATGCTAGTACTGTACTACTAGATAGATAGGTTGATGGAAAAGTAGAATTGTGAGCTGCAGTGCTGCAATAGTTAATTTTAAAATTAGTAGTCGCATAAATATTGATTACTGGTTGATTATTGATCGTATTTTTTAAGGTCTAATAAACCATATATACTAATGAACACCTCAGGATGTTTGAATATTCATCATGTTGATAATACTGAAGTTGGATTCAGATAATGAAGAGCATTTGGAAATTGTCCAAACTAGTATTCATTTATATACAAAATGGACATAATAAAAATAACAAATAAAAATTGCTAACAATATCTGCATAAGACTGACTGATCCTTCCTGCAAACTATGTGATGTGGTCACGACCGTGTTCAATCTTAATCTCAAAATGTTGAACAGTGATATAAAGCATTAAATCAATCAAATGTTAAAATATTCATCCAATATTCTTAATCTAATCCATCATAAAATGTTTCTTTGCAATTGGGATGTTAATATGATTTGACATTTACAATCAACCATGCAATTCATTATGCAGAAATGTCAGTATCTGCCCATCAACCGAGAATATGAAGGTCACAGTTTAATTTTCTGCGGACAGCAAGCTTCAACACAGATCTGACTGTACACTAGTTTGCCTCTATGGCTAGTCCACAACAGGCAGCAGGTTCTTGTGGAGTTGGACAGGTTCTTGTGAAGCCAAGCATGTTCGCTCCTCTTTATCACCAACAGCTAGTTCTTGTGAAGTTGGGCAGATTCACTCCTCCTTAACGCCTAGTAGGTGTGGGGTTGATGATTTATCGGCCAGTTTCAAACCACTTTGCTGGGCCCACAATTATGGTAATTAGATCAGTGTTTATAAGGTCAGATTTGCACTGGTCAACTCCCCCAAGTCAGAGGAGGCAGGTGCACTCTAGTTCCAAGGTGAACTCTTATTCTTATCAAGAGTTATAGGGTCTCAGATCCATGTTATTCTGTTGGACGTTTCTTCAAAAACTCATGAATACAGGGTCTTTATAGGGTCTCAGGGTCATGAAAGGCTAGTGGACTTTTCTTGTAAAAGTCATGAATTTGGGTATCTGGTACTTCGAGCAATCATATTAGTGCTATGTATGTAATTGGCTCTGAAGCTCTGTGCTACCACTCATCCAATACTACTGTATATTGTTTTACCATTGTGCGGGTGTGCGACAAGCTTTGTATTTGCCGTGGCCTGTCGGCAAAAGGTGCGTTTTAGGAAGAAAAAGAATGTAAGAACGAAAAAATAGGTTGGAGGTAGTCTTAAGGGGGGTCATTATATCAATAATATTGTTGTATATACTATACTCTAAAATCAATTGATGTGTAATGACAACACAGGGCATTTCCAGGTGTTCTTTATTGTGATAGGTGCTGTTTATTGTGATAATTAACCTCTCGTCCACATGTTCAGACCAGCATTGTTTATACAGGAACATCAATAGATTCACAGGTCAGATGATAAAGCTCCCAACCAAATAGAATCATACAACTTAAATCTAGATTAATTGGCTTTCTACCTACCTACAAAAGAGCAAGTCGTTCAGTGATTCATTCCAAATGAATACAGTAAATTACCTATACTACATAGACTAATGTCAAAAATAAAGTATTACTCAAAGAAATGTGTTTGCATCATATTGAAAAGCATTAACTGTGATAGTATGCCTTTAAAATGTTACAGACCTCAGAAAATGTTGACATCATATTGTAAATGACATAACAAAAATAAAGGGAATCACACTTAATTATTTCTCTTTTTGTGGGGTTGATTATAAAATGCTAAATACATTATACATTTTTTTTTATCATAATCATAACCATTTTCACACACACAAAAAGAAAAGAAAAGAAAATATATGCTGACTGTTTAAATTGTTAAACAATAACATTTTCCACAACTAAAAAAAATAAAATTAAAATTAAATTAAAATATACTGATTGTACTAATACTGTTAAAAGCTGGTACAAGAAGTTCCACAGACCAATCCAACAATCATCAATATTTATCTGTATACATCTGGTGCATAGACCTGTTGAGATTTTATGCCCACACTGTGGCACTTGGCTAATAAAGGATGCCTGCCTTAGTAGATGGAAGGCGATGATTAATAAGATGGAGACCAATATTCATTAAGGAGAAATGCACCAGGGTGTAGTAGCACTGTTGGAAAGCCACACAGACATCCACAGACCACTTCCTAGATCGCAGACCAATTTCCAAAGATTTATTTGCACGGGTGAGAGGAGGCTGCGTTAGCTGATTAAAGCTCTCAGGACAAGGATAGATTGTAAATGTTCTCATCATGCCCGGACTGTAGCGATATATTTGAAGAACGGTCTTCAGATTTATCAGTGTGGTTTGTGTAAATCAAGCAGAAACAAATAACATAATGATGCCGATAAATCATGATTCAAGGTTAAATTATATTAAAGGCGTAAAATCAACGATTTCAATAATTGTTCTTGATAAAATTTGAGTTATAAAGTTTGCCATGTTTGTATGTATCTCAATTATCATTAATTGATTTTGCAACAAATATAAATCTTTTCATCTTTATTAATTTGGTATTGGAAAAGTTGACAGTTTATACCCATGAGGAGAATGATTCATACTGTGTAATTTCAGAAGGTCATCCTGACAAAAAAACAACATAAATAACCAGCTACGACATTGACTTGAAAATTTACGATCAACCTACAAATAACTCATGAAAGATCACATCTATAATAACATGAAATCAATTTCAAATGAAATTGGTTTTCCAAGACTTGTTCCTGGATGTTTTCGACATTTGTAAGCTCAGTGAACATGACCTGCGACCTATAGATCCATCAGACCTAATTAAATATTAAAGTTCCCTGTGGTACCCCAATAGTTCCCCAAAGTGCGATTGACATAAGTCTGTGTCATTCTAATCAGAAACCCAATGTTCAAGATTGATCGGAAGCAGCCCTATATCCATTCCAAAAGCATACAAAGCCAAAAACATTTTCCATTCAGATTTCATCAGAAACTCAAACACAAAAATAAACGTATTGTTTTTAGTCTTTTGCTAAACATCAACAATCAGCAGCGCCTATCCTTTCTAACATAACACACCAAAATAAAATCCCAAACATTTTTCATTCATTAATTTCATCCGAAACCCAAACACGTCTATTATTTTGTGGTTTTATTATTCGCCTAATAAATAATCGATAGCAAGAACCGTAAACTATGTGTACTTGAACTTTTTAACTGAAACTTTAAAGACATTGCAACATAAATGTAATTGCGCTACGTACGCAAATAACTTCTCAGCCGCTATGTTTACGTGGCTTCTTCAAAAGCACGAAAAAGGGACTTGTCGTTAAATGTATGAAAAAGGCGAACTCGTGACATGACACAGCACACATGGCAAGTTAGGGGGAGGTCCTATCAGGGAGGTCCCATCATTCAGGGAGGCCATAGTACTGTCTTCGCCAGATCAATACGGAGGTAAATGCCACCCAGCGTATCTATGAGGCCTTGGCTACACGGAAATTGATCCGGCCATTGACAGTCATGGATAATACCGCTTTGATCAGAGATGAGAGAAAATTATCGGGGATTCCATCTTTTATACGGTCCATAAACACTGTAAATCCTCCTTAACCCCTCATGTGTCGATGAGCTTCAAAACACAGAAATATATATAAATATAACTTTTTAGTCATTGATCAATTGATTTGTTACTCGACGCTGCTGAATAAATCTATCACGGGTCATTGCGGGCATCTTTCAGCCGTCCTCAACGGTTACATAAACAAATCACAATTTAGATATTTAATTTAAAATTTACAACTGGAATTGGGTTTTTTCAAGGGCATGAAATTGGCAATGTTTTTGATACTGGTTTGCAATGATTTCACCAATATGAAAAACGTTGCCAAAAACCGTGACCATTTATAAAGTTGGACATGAAAAACATGAATTAAATCATGAATTTAACGTAATGTTTTAATTATATTTCAGGTACTGCGCCACTCTGGATATTCGTCCTAGGACAGTATTTCCAACGTGAATCTGAAGAGGAAGAGCACGTGAAAATAACGCCGCTGTACTACTTCGAAATATGGCTGGCGTGTACGTTCTTCGCGTACGCCCTGGGACTGGTGATAAACCGGTTCCGGCCCGTGGTGGCGGACCACATATTGACTTGGCTGATCAAGCCCTTGCTGCTTCTGGCCACCATTCTCTACATCACGCTCGGCGTCTACATCAACATGTACGTGTTCGAGTCCATAGACAACTACGCCGTTCTGGGAGCGATTCTTTTACCAGTGTGCGGGTGTGGGACAGGGTTCGTGTTTGCTGTGGCCTGTCGGCAAAAGGTGCGTTTTATCAAAACGATAGCGCTGGAGACTTCTAGCATGAACTGCTTGATAGTCCTGGCGGCGATACGCTTTTCGCTTCCTCAGCCGGAATCCAATCTGGCGTCGGCCATTCCTATATGGGTGATGTTCACGATGCCAGGTTTATACGTGTGTTTGGCCGTACTGCAAGTCGTCAAGAACTGGATTGAAAACTTCTTGGAAAACCGCAAACAGAAACAGTGTCGTAACTACAGTATAGTGTCCGCGATCGTCAACCAGCCAGGTATAGCGGCGTTGTCCGCGCCGTTATTCGTCGCGGAGAACTCGGAAGACGATCCAACTACGCCCAATGAAAAAGTGACCGTTTTATAGCGTTTCCCCAGTTTAGGATTTTTTTTTCTTCAATTGATCGCTAGTCAAAATACAACATGATCCTCATACAGACATCCTATATCATTGTATTCAAGCAATGTGAAGAAATGTAAAAAAAAAATGGTAAAGAATCTCATTTCCCAGTGCAAATGTTGATTATTGTGACGATATTGTTTGACAGTGCTAGATAGTCTCCATGCTGGATGAGTCGCAATCACTACTCCCAAGTGTGGGCATTTCCAGTTGCCTCCAGCATGGAGAAGGTTAACGCACAGAGGTGCTGGACTCAGTATGAGAGTAGCCGTGATGTTTCTCATGGAAAACACACCAGCCAATACATAACAATATTTTATTCGCACTGTGTAACGTTACGTACGTCGAGTCATGCAACACCACATGCAGCCAACGCGTGAATGTGTAATTGTTTTAACATTATTTCTCATCAGGTGATTTATTCATGATTTTGCACAATCAGTCCATCCAAATAGCGAGTGATTTATTGTTTTTACATCGCAGCGGGAATTTTTCACCCGCATGCAGTGGCCATTAAAACAAATGCTTTTCATAATGTTGCCAGAATTTGATACATGGGTAGATTTATCGTGTTTGTATCGTATCTGGATCATCATAGATATTTTCAAATGTTGACTTATATTCTTTACCTCACAGTAACAGTATAAAAGTTCTACGAGTTCTATGAAACACCAAATTAAATTAGCAATTCAACTACGGTAGTGGAATAAGCATTTCAAATCTATGAAAACATGGCTAACATGTATACATGCAGTATTGATAACGGGATGTATAAACTTGATTAGCTCATCTATGCATTCATACTAACAGTTTTCCATATGTTTGAAGTTAACATTATTAGTATTTGTAAGAAAATGTATTCAAAATTTGCATTTATTTTTGCGTTACAGAAAAACACATAAAACACATTCCTACTCTTGTACTATGCTTATTTTCAAACAATAGCAACAAAATGTCTACTTCATCTTGGGCTTACTTTCAAACTATATAGCAACTGCCAAACAAGCAATATTTTGAACTTTTCTGTTTCAAAGAACTAGACATTATTGTAGTGTATATATGGTGATTATGATAGCTTGAATCTTTTTCTTAGAGTGAGTGAGTTATTGTTTTACGTCACAGCGGGAATCTTTCACCCAAGCGCGACAAACGATTTTATAGAAGTTCTGTGAAACATTGGTCTGAGCTTTCTCTGATTGTTCCTGTTAAGCGTGTGCACATCTGATTGTGAGAACAATATAACTTCAATGAATCATTAATATTGTGTCTCCCTGTGAAGGTGTGCAAAACCATTACTACACTGCAGGCACCCGTTGCTCAGAACTAGCTAAAACTATTGTAAGGTCAACGCTTTATATTGTGGCGGGAGCCCAGTTACAACTATTGTAGTGCTACAACTGTTCTGAGCAACGGGCCCCTGATCTCTAGTAGATGCATATTTGTATAGAAAACGGGACATAAAACATGACCTAATATCAATATTAGTACAGCTACAGTAACGAGCAAGACATTCACTGGAACATTTCTCCTAAAGTCATAGATATTTTGGAAATTAGGAAAGTCGATGCTTGTAAAACTTTAGCAAATTGGTCTCGTTTGCCAAAAGTATCCATGAAATAAATGGTGGTAAAAGTGCCAAATTTCTAATAGCTGATCTGATACCATAGTCATTGCTAAAGGCCATCCCATTAATCTTTTGGCATCAAATGAAATTGACTTTGATACAGGCAATCTTACGCATACACAGAAACAGCCAGTACACATATGCAAACGCAGACAGACATGTAAACACAAATGCATACGTATACATGGAGACATAGCTTTATGGTCAGGTACGGTAACAAACTATCGTGATTTCAGCAAAGAAAAGTGACTCAGGGCTGCTTCAGGCCCCAAGCCAAGTCCTGGAGAAATAAATCACCGGACTTCCACAGATCTGTGGAAAATTGCCATGCTACAGGTAGAAACAGACAGAGAAAGATCGGACAACGATTCAAAGCATTACCCGCAATACACTCAAGTGTTACACATGTATATTTTAGTGTGGGCAGTACGCATAGAGTGAGAGTTGTTTTGATACGTCAGAGCATCTGTGACGTCATATAAACAGAGTATTATCTCTTTGTGTGTAGCACACCCAGCCATTGTATGGATGAGTTACTTCTATGAAGCTACCCATCCATTGCAATCAGGATTGAATGATCTCATATGTTATTGAAATAGATGACATACCGTAAATAGATAAATAGACATAGATATATCGGTATTCTTGAATTATTTCATTGACATTGTTTGCCATATTAATTTTGAAATAGGTTAATGTATATGTTCAACAAATATGTTGCCTACCTGCTGAATAAAATCAAAATGTTCTATTTCTGCATGTGATCGGGCAACTTAACTTGCCTTCAGCAGGGAGAGGGTTAAATACAAACTAATAAAGTCATCATTAATTTAGAATATTTGGAAGAGAAAAATCAAAACATATACAGTTTAATTAACACCATTGATCTTTACAGATATATTCATATCAATTTGGCCAGGCATCACTAGAACTTAAAAACGGTTTCGGATTTAGTGATTACCATCCAAAATTATTCTATTCTATTCCAACACAAATTAATCAGAAATGACATGATCCAAACCAGTGTTAGACATATAAGATGTATGGATGTGTGTGAGTTACTGTTTTACATCGCAACAGGAATCTTTCACCCCTACGCGACAATGTATGGGTATGACTGAAATTACTGTGTTTATTTAATCCTCTGTGTAATAGTATTGTCACATTGCTATCACATGATGAACAAGACTCATACTAATAGATCAAAGGAGAATATGGATATAGAATTTAATTTGGGTTAATACTATTTGTTGTGAAAAAAATTACTAAATATTTAACAACAGACCTGTACAACTTGCAAGTAACAATAGGATAGTATTGAAAATAGTTTTCATATTTGTTTATGATCAACATGTTCTTTCAATGTTTATGTAATTTTAATTAAATAGATTGAATAACTAGCATATATGACAGTCTAGTTTATAGCTAGAAGTGTGAAACAAATGTACAAAAATATAGTGCTATGAAAAATAAAATACATTGTCATAACCATCTATTCAATCGATATTAATGTTTGCAATTTTGTAGAATATACATACAAACAAAACCAAAACAATACAGTATTTGAAATGTACTTTTCATACCAATATTTATATAGTTATGTGTGACATATATTTGACAAATAGTAGTCATTGTATTATCATATATTCAAATCTTCTGTCAGAAATATATCTGCGTGATACTATGATGAAATGAATGCTTGTGTATCAAGTTTGATTGGTCATTGTTTGACCGTAACCATGTGAATTTCACACATTCCTCATTTTACCCAGTTACAATTGTGGCATTTGGTTCCTATCTATATCGCAAAACTGAAGTGTCTAACAAATTACTTTACATTGCGATTAATTACTACGATATACCGTGAATCCTTGAATAGATGTCTGAGCTTCTATTAATTTTCCGATGCCATTTGACCCAACTTTTATTCAAGGCAGGCTTCTATTTGTTCAATACAAACAAACAAAATCACTTCAGTTAACATTTTATGAACAGTATGAAAAACTTTTAAACATAAATTTCGTAAAAGAAATAATTTTTAAACTTCACTTCATGCTGACTTATTCGTGACGGTGTCATAGATATATGGAGAAAACTGACATTGTCTACTAAACTGATGCAGTCTGTCACAAAGTAAATTATGCAATGTACTCACTTAAGCCTCTATGTATGACAGGCTTGTAAATATTGCAGGCCTTTATTTAAGACATGTTTCTATCCAAGGCAGGGCTTTATTAATTCTGTGACACTCTGAGACCCAGCCTCTCTATTTTGGGCAGGCTTATAAATAATGTAGGATTATATTCAATACAGGTTTCTTTTCAAGGATTTACGGTACCTAGAAATAAATAATATATACGTGAGTAATATTCCATGTGTACTGTCAAATTTCGAAACAAACATTGTGATAACCTGTGAAGACACATATATATCACTAAATACCTCAGTAATACCCCCTGCTCAAGTATATAGTCTAGTAAAACATGCAATATGCCCAATGCAAAATATCTATGCAACATATATAATGCATATAAATATATATGACCTGCTATTTAAAATTATTTAACATAAATATTTTGTTTCTTGCCCTAAAAACCCTGAGTTAACCCCATAAAATCAATCAGCAAGTACAGGTATATTACCAGATTATGAAGTCCAATGCCAATATCATTATGGAATATGAGTGCGACCGTGGGCTTGTATGTTGGTGGCATATATGGATGGATCATACAAGTTTCCCAATTGAGCGAGTTACGATATGCCACAAGGACAAAATAAAAAGCAGTTTACAAATATGTGAAAGCTTTTTTTGTCATCAAAGAAAATTAACCAGCATTACTAGTATTTTCTCAATTTGTAAATATTCTGATATAGAAATAATTTGCAATAGTATCCCGACCCCCCTCTCCTGTCCATACCCACTGACATTCTGGGGTGTGTGGGGTGTATTGGGGGGCGTGGGTAACAGTTAATTTGAACTTTGACAGTATGAGTTTGACAGTATGAGTATTAATTAGCATACAGTCATTTTGTAAGAGTACATTATTACGTATCCCAATGGTTATCTGCACACTGTAAGCTACGAGGGCTGCACCGTATTACTCCTGCCAATGTGTGTGTGTGTGCATAGTGGGATGAATATTAGGCCTAGGAGTGATACATGCTAGCAATGATGTATTAGAAATGTGCTGGCCATAGGCAATTGTAAACATTGAATAAAATGTTTATATTATAGAACAATTGCATGGTTTTGATGTTTTTACCGGATACAGGATAATCTGGAAGTATTATCCAACAAAATACCAGCAAAATTAACCTTCACTGTGCTGAAGGCAGCCTGGAATGCCCTGCCGATAACTGACTGAGATCCAGTAGTTAAGTTAAATACAATGTTGGGCAATAAGAAAAAACACACATGCACGTGCAAGCATGCACACACACACACACACACACACACACACACAAGCAAACACGTACGCACACACACACACAAATTGGCCAGCAATTTTATCTATATTCTATATCAGTTTAGAGCCACTTTCAAGATTCTTTCACTTATAAGTTACATCTGAAACATCACAGCTTGTCAGTCCACGTCAGGAAGAAACCTGTGACTGGAGCACTGAATGTTGCAGTAAACCTGGCTGGTACTTACATACTGCTGGTAAGGATGATAACAGAGAGGTTTCACATCCCTGCCTTTAAGTCTGCCAACTTTTCATACAACTACGGATATGGATAAATCACATAAAATATAGGTTGTCACTAGATAGCAGATAATGAACATATTGGAAATACGTAAAAGTCAAATATACATATGCGACCATGGTAGTAGCCAATAGACCCACATGAGTTTGTTCCCTTGACAATGATATTGAGAAAGAAAATACAATGATGAGCCGATATATATGAAGTAGAACGACACTTTCAAGAATAGTATTTTTTTCTGGTGTCCGATATACACAAATATTCCAAGCAAAACCAAAACAATAAATATATTTCCAAATTATCAGATTCATTATTATGAGTACAAATAAGTCAAACATCACAACCAAAGTGATATTTCATCTATTTACAAGCTTCTAACTGCTAAGAAATAAATGAATCACACACAAAATAACTGTATCATGTGTATTTGAAAATAATTTCTCATACCAGTAAATGAAAAATATTGCTAAAATTATTGAACAGCAATAGATGCATTTTGAAAATAATTATCTAACTATAAAATGTCTCAATACACCAGTTCAACTTACGTCTTTAGTCTCCAAATAAAAAGATAGAACAATCATTAATTGGTGTAAATATTGTTTGTTGGTTACCAGGTAGCATAGCTTAAAATGACAGCTTTCTAACAGGACTTTCTCCTACTTACCTAGACTGAGGCATTCACCAGCATTAATAATCTCCTAATAATACAACAGTGACCAATGTACCTTTTCAAAACTGATTCATAAATGGTAATTCTGATATTTTACGAGTGCTTCAATAATTTATGAAGCATTCATATATTGTTCTTAAAGTTAAAAACATGACTCGGTCTAGCTCTAGATTCCTCTAGCCTTAGTGCAAATTTGACTGACCATAGCATATATAAAAACTCTCTTATGGTCAGCACTAAAGCTAGAGGAATTTCGAGCTAGTCGGTCTTGACATTACATCTGATGACCATCAGCTGATTTTGGAGACTGTGTATCAAGGCTGCATCCAAATTAATCTAATACCAGTGTCTGTGCACACATTTGCCATTTCAAGACTGATCCATTGATATGAAACTAATTATTTTACGAGTGCTTCAATGATCAGCATTCATACATCAATATTGTCATACACTTGACTTATTGCACGTTGTAAGACTATCGAGGTTGTCACATTTTGCAATTATATCAAGAGTACTTTTTGTATATGCTATATCAGAGGCCTATACTATATCGGAAAAATATTTGCAAATGAGACACTCAAATCATGATGAATCATATGCCATTATAAAATTAACTCATGGTCATACTCTCATAGACTCATAGTCAGTGACATCATAGTCAACGCGAACCCACAGACCTACCCGGTATGCCTGCGCCAACACCAGTGATAAAGCAAGTTTAAAAAATATTAGTGAATTATTCCAATGCTAGTAAATTATTCCAATAATGCACAAGAAAAATTACAAATTGAAATGAAGCTATGTCTTGTGTCTTGTCTGTGTACAAAGGTCCATTTTGATTGTGAGTGTACATATGATGTGATCTAGAATTCCAATCGACCGATTGCAAGGACCCCAGGATGTCGCAAGACAAGATCGTATGACTAGAACAAGCTCTACTCTTCAGACAGATCGTAAGAAGCACAGCCAATCAGAAAACGGAAATATCACGTGATGTTAATCAACATGTGACTGTCATTGCTCATTATTTGATCCATGAAACATTATGGAATGTCGACGTGACTGAAAAAGAATGCAGCGTAGGTTGCAATATAGCACTTGCATTTACTGATAAAACTATGACATGTGAGTTATCAACACTGCAAATACAATACATCATCGGGTCTACCCAACAACTTTTTAACCGGTGGCTGTAACTTCATTTACGTCATCTAAATATGCGAGTAGGATGGTCATTATAGGGACGCTGACGCTATTTTGTAAATAAACACAAGGTCGTAAAGGGCGGATAATTTTAACGAACAATACAGATTACTTGCGATGCGGTCGGATCATGTGAGTGCATGTTCGAACCAACCATGCAACCAATCGAACTAGCCTCATGTGAGTGCACCTTAACTCTGACACTGTAACTGTGTCATTAGCCCGGCAAACCCATTTCAATTACTTCCGGCGGCTAGACTAATTTGGCATTTTCGATTATATTATCCTCGTTATCGGATAAGTTCATGACGTCACCACACACTCCGACAACGATCGGCAGCGTTCTATTTAGAACTCCTCGTGCTCCGAGTACTCCGATAACAAAATCGAAAACGCCCTTGGCAAAGCGGCTAGAAATTCTTGCCGGCTAAGTGATAATCGAGTGCCCCAAGTGACCATGGTGACAGTTGTTTGTTGTTGTTATGAAACTAACAAGATACACTACAATCTATCATTTTCTATTTCTTCGCAATAAGAAATCGTTTTCAGTATCCGTTTATCATTCGTCATTCACTCCGATTCGTTATTCAGAATAAGAACGGCATTAGCCCAGTGGTGACAAACAACACTTTGGCTTTTGCAGTTGCATTTGCTAAATTTCTAAAAACATCGTCTGCTAAAGACGAAGTAAATCACAAAATGCATTGAAATGAAGGCAGCAACAGTCACAACACGGTGATTAGTACGTAGGCATGTCAACGATAAACCACTATAAACAATATAATTGCTATACGAGCTAAAGGAAATAAGGTAAATGCTTACCTTTCAATGCCAGCAACTGTTCTCGTTCCCTTCCGCCATCCATGTTTGATAGAAATGCAGCTTCGAAGCAAATGTCGTCTACTGCTTCCGGTTCCGACGAAACTACGTTAAATCATTAACTACGTTTGTTTGTTTCACCATAGACTCTTTGATTTGGTGTTCTATAGGCATATGCTGTAATAAGTAATTTTCTAATACATTACAAGCATTTTATATTATCAAATGAAATCAGGTAGAGTATTTGGCCCGATTATTTAGATACCTGACTTGCTCGAGTTACTTCCCTTCTTCCACACAAATCATACATCGTTTGATATATAAATTATTTTCACGTTGTTATCATGTGAAATAAACTAAAAAGGCAAAACCTTGAAAGCTAGCGAAGATAAGATTACATTGTTTCCGTTATGTAATAGTTAGTATTGAATCCAGTATTTGCGGTAGTCTATCGGGAATATATATAATTCATTAAAAATAATATAGGCCCCCTAAGATATGTTGCTTCATATAGCCTACTTTTGTATGGCAAATTATCTTATATTATACATGAAATAAATAAAGAAGTTCGAGAAATTGTGTAATTTGTATTTCAATGTTAGCAATAATGTACTCGTAATTAATAGAAATGCAGCCTAGATCTACTGATAAATCTATTATATGCTGCAAGAGTATAATACTATATTCATGTTAGGCCTATATTATATATAGTAGGCCTATGATCATCGCTCACAGGTAAGGCTAGAATTCCGAGCTACGACTAGCTATCACGTTTCTATTGCAAGATGAATACATATAATATATGTAGCCTACATTTTACATTATATATGACAGTCGGTATAGTAGTAGGTTATGGATTTTTAATAATAGGCCTATACGGCCTACCTTTGTAGACATGTCCCCCGGTATAAGCCTAATCAGCTGCTGCTTGCCAATGTTGTCATCATTGTTTTTTCGATCCTCGTAAAGTATTCGAGCCGTTTTGTTAATGCTGAGAACATTGAAAAAACATTTCCCTTTCTTCTTCTAAACATCATCTTCATATTCTTCTTCTCACAGCTGAGATATATCATCATCATCATCATCTCTCTCTCTCTCTCTCTCTCTCTCTCTCTCTCTCTCTCTCTCTCTCTCTCTCTCTCTCTCTCTCTCTCTGTCTAT
>JAVCKZ010085376.1:0-12255 GCA_034780755.1 Lepetodrilus elevatus
AAGCGCTACTAATACCATGCATTCTTTGACAAATATCACCATGTATTCTTTGACAAATGCTACCATGTGTTCTTTGATAAGCACTACTAATACCATGCATTCTTTGACAAATATCACCATGCATTCTTTGACAAATGCTACCATGTGTTCTTTGACAATTAAGTGTACTTGTATATGGGAGTTCATAATTATATTGGAGCAATCACTCATTGATTTTTAGCCATTGGTAATTTAACAGGATTAAATTAAAAAAGCATTGTTTTAAAACTATGAATTATAATTCCCATGGAGTAATGAAAGATTCCCACAGCGACATTAAACTCCATATTCACTCACTTACTATGGTGTAATATGCAATAAATCAAGTATATTGAACTTAAGTACATCAGTAAATAACTTTTGGGTGGATAAATCAAGTATAATTAGTCTCAGATCGAAATTTGTTTGTCCATTATACAGGTCTATCAACTGTGATATTATACCTTTAAAAAAGTTGTATTTGATTACTAGTACTGTTAATTGATATCATATGTAAGAGAACCATTCTGATCCTGGGATTCAAACTTGAGATGCCGGGATTGTGAGTCCAACACTCTACCAACTGAGCCAAAGGGGTAACCCTGCTGGCCTAAACCTGTAGGAGCATCTTATATTACACAGTTACACATATAAGAGTTTCCCGTTTCTTTCTGCAATACTGATTATTGATTAACTAATCAATAAGGTAAACATGTATTAGATATCGAACAGTTTGTCAAATATTCACATGGATTTATGGGCACGACAATGCATGATCAAACAAATGCATTGGAAATTAGCGATGTATTATCATACCGGTAATGTCAAGGTACCGTGACCAAGGAAGACGTTCATTTACTTTATATCATGTTTCTATGTATACACATATGTAGGCAAAATTGAGCTAAAATCTACAAATTTGTGATTAATGAAACTGGTAATTTAGACTGCAACGCGAACAACATTGTATTAAAAATAATCTTTTTTTACTGCCTACACATCTGTATCAATATTTAAAAAAATTATCATGTTTTTTTTTTTTTCCAGTTCAACACTGAATTGACATCAGAATAAATTCTAGATGGAATTGCATTTATCAAACAAGAAAAATCATTTCATGCGTCGTAGCGTGACAAGGGAGAAACCATTTGAGTCAATTAGCTTGCCCAAGGGAGAATTTCTGGATTATCGCTATGTTCTGCAACACTTGAGAATTGATAACAATCAGAACCATTATGATACAGAACATTTCAGGTCAGAACATTTCAGATCACAGTTATCATTTATCGTTTCACAAATGGAAATTTCAAATACTTAGATATTTTTGGTTGCATATCATAATTATACATTGAGAAGACAAATTGGGCTATTATGTAGATCTGGGGTCCTATTCTCGAAATGTTCTTACAATCTTCTTAGCCTGAGAACGTTCTTAACTTTATCTTAAGGATACCTATAGCAGTGTATAGCATGAGCTATTCACGTTCTAGAAGCTAAGATGATCTTACGACATTTCGAGAATAGGGGCCCTTAATATACCTGGTTTTAAAAGCAGTAGCAACTTTTGAAGATCCACCAAAATGAAAAAGTTGTCATATATCGATATATAGTGACACCTTGAACAATTAATACTATGTTCATATAGAAAAGCAAAATTATAATAATAATAATAATAATAATAATATATTTGTTTTACATTGAAAAAGAACTCAGTACTATACTAAAAATGGACAACTTAATGAAGTATGGCACTTGCTGTCACTGACATATGACTCGTCACAAATGGGTGAAAGATTCCCGCAGCGACGTTAAACACCATATTCACTCACTCACTAACTCACTGACTGACTGACTGACTGACCCACTCACTGACATATGACAGTCAGAACAGAGCTGCACTGCAGTCCACAGTCCGCAGTTCGCAGTCCGCTGGTAATATCATCAATTCAGCATCAGAAATCTATAGCAGATTTTCGACGAGACCCTCGAATGTCGCCATACCATTGATAATAGCAGACAATAATATGATCACTTTTTCCGGATGAAAGGAATTGAGCATTTATTATTCATGCTGACAAAACATTCCGCCGATGTGTCAGTGTGGAGCACATTATGGAATCGGTTCCATCATGCTCTACCAACAACGGTGACACCTCGTTTATAGTTATACATCGTCACCTATGGGTGCGATATTCCCACCCTGATGTAAAACATTAATACAATCAATTAAAAATATAGTTATACATGCTGTACCATGATGTACTTTTGCTCGCACCCTCAGATGAGAAAATTCGAAAAGTCTATTTTCATATAAAAACATGTTTGTTTGCATTATCTTTGACATGATAAGATGTGTAGCATTTCATTGGCATTTCATTACATTTCAACTTTTTATCGTATAATAACCATTTTCTAAACAAACTCTCTGATTGGCTATAGATAAAATATTATATAACCCAATCATATTTCTCCACTACAAGACCAGACCCCGAGATTACAAAACTTTTCTGAGTACAATTTCATGCTCAACTCAAAGTATTGTTCACAAATCTCCATATATAAAATCTGAGCTTGAGCATGAAATCGCACTCAGAAAGGTTTCATAATCTGGGCACCAGAAGAAGAACTGCAAGTGTAACAGAGTACTCAAATGGAGTCTGTGAGGTCACTGTGCTCATTTGGGAGAGAATTAGGTTCCATTTGCCGGAAGTATTTACCGGTAATACATATTAGAACTGTATTGAAGAATGGCCTGAATGGGAAGTCAGAATCATGTCAGGATGAGTAGAACAGGAACTATAACATATTAGAACTGTAATGAAGAATGGCCTGCATGGGAAGTCAGAATCATGTCAGGATGAGTAGAACAGGAATACGTATTTACATGCAATAATTATCCTGGCAAAGCCATTGTTGTAGTGGTCGTGTGGTACTGTGGTGATAATGATTGTGATGAAGGGTTGGTAATGACTGTGCTGAAGGGTTGTTTATCATCTCACACCAGGGTGTACTGGGGACACAGAGGGATGGTGGGTGTCCTGACAAAGCTTCTAGTGTGGTATGGCTTATGTGTGTATGCTGCCTTAGAAATATTAGATAGCTTATAAATGCAAAATGTTTCACACTCTTGCTTACACCTTCATTGACTTCATTCTGATGGTAGGTTTAGCTGCATTTAGATGTCATTGACATCATTCTGATGTTAAGTTCTGTTGTATTTAGATGTCATTGACATCATTCTGATGTTAAGTTTGGCTGCATTTAGACTTCATTCTGATGGTGCATTCTGTTGAACTTAGTCTATTAGATGTCATTGATTTTATTCCGATGGTAAGGTCGGCTGCACTTAGACTTCATTGACTGTATTCTGATTGTGAGTGCAGTGGCATTTCATTCATAGATATCGTCTCAGTACAATGGCCATCCAATACAATGGTCACCTAGTAAAGTGTTGCCTTACATACTATTAATTAGTAGTCACTTTCTGTTGTGCTCTTGCTATGGAAATGAGAATGGTGACAGCTATGGTAATTGTCCAGTTTTTAATGGACTTGGTGGCAGTTGTCAAATAGCATTAGACTAGCTCTGAAGGATCCTCTGGTAGCACTATTCCTTTGGCAATAGAGACCGCAGTCCTGGAAATGTTGTATGCTATGAAACTTGATTCTCAATTAGTTATGCTACATGCAACTTGATGCTGAATTAGCAGAATTAGCAGAATGAAGTCAATGACATCTAAATGTAACAGAACTCAGCATCAGAATGAAGTCAATGACTTCATAGGTCTTTGATGACAGCTCGTAAATAGGACTAGACTATGTCTTAATAATCCAGTGATACTGGGAACAATAGTCCATTGGAAATGGTTCCAGTTAAAAATGGATCAATTTGCCCTCATTTTGCCATCTCAACTCTCTGGGGAGTATGAAACACAAGCAGCTGTTTCAGATGCTAACAGGTTATAATATTCACAATTTCATCTAGTCCTACCAGGTACCCATTCACAGCTGGGTGCTGGAGCATTTTGTTCAAGAGTGCTACATTATATTATAATGGCATAATCTAGGCACGATGGTAATGTCCTAGTCCTAGTATTGGTAGACAGTTGTATTAGACTGTGTGGTAATAAATAGATTTGGTGGTCAGTGTATTAACAGAATACCGGTAGATGGTAATTGTCCACTACTATTAGATAAGGAGGCAATTATTAATTTGCATTGGTAACTGACGGTGATATAATTCACAGGGTTGTAATCTAACAGTTGTCAAATAATAGCTGTGGTTGGTAATTTCTTGTCCTAAATACTGCATTGTAGACCTCATTTGACCTTCAACCTTGTTTGAATATGATTTTGTTGTTATTGTGGTTTTTTAAATTGGAGTTTAGGGCAGCTTTCAAGCTTTCGCTTACTATTCAAACTATGTAAAAGAAAAAAAGGAGGTCTATAACGATGATGACATAAAATATGGTAATGAGGTATGGAGGTATATTTGTATTGGAACATCAATGGAGAAAGAGATAGTCGTACGTACTTATCACAGTCTTATTTGAATAGCGGTCATCTGGCAGAATTTCTGCTAAATCACAACAATAGATTCATCACAATACTTTCCTTGCTTTACATAGGAACAAATAATAAAACATTTTCTTTCTTTTTTCTTTCTTTTGCGGTTTACTGCAACAGTGCTACGGATGTTGTGGATTTCCTCCTGCACTAAAATAACAAGCCGTGAAAGAAACTTTTTCCAAGCCTTGCATATTGGATGTGTTTTATTGGTAGTAATGTAACTCTCCTAATAATTTGAACAGGTAAAAGTGATTAAATTGTTAACTGTTTGAATCAACAGAAAAAAAGTATTTCGAAAAATAATTGGCATTTTCTTATTTCTAGGGTCAGATTATTTTGGGGGGTGATTCATTTAGAGGATCCAAATGAATTGGAGCATTATGGTAGTCAACATGAAACATTATTTCTTTGTATTATATTTATAAAATCCTTGTATTATGGATTACTGTCAGAATATTGAAAGTTGAGTGTAACTGATACCCAAATTAACACCTTGTGCCATCAGACTGTCATAATGTCTGTCTGTTATCACTTGAGTATGAGCCAAATTGCTTACCTTGCATATGACCTTAAAAAGAACAGATCTCAAGTATGTCTCTATGTGATGATAAATCTTTTTATTTTTTTTACAGATGTAAGAGATAGCAAAGAGAAATTTATCTTTTACCTAAACAAATATATTTTTGAAGGATACAGTATTTTATCAATGTTTTATTTATTCAAATCTGTGAAAGAGAATCATACTTCTTTTAATTCTAACATCAAAGTGGATACTTTTAATTAAAAGTAAACTTAAAATATACTTTTCAACATTAAACATAAAATATCAAAACTTCATCATTTATATAAAAAACTGGATGCCTAGTAAAATTACCGAAATACTTAAATTATCACAGAATTAAATCACACAAATATTGACCTACATTCGCAGCCGAGAAGAAATTCCATTACAGCTAGTAGGATATTTACATAAGGCTGCTTGCCAACATCACATTCTGTCTATAAATGTTTTTTCTTTATAAAACTGTGTCGCAGACGGTTGAAAAAACTTTTATTACATTTCTTTAGGCTTCAGTAATGTCCACATGACATGCGTCCTACTTTCTGAATGATTTAAATATTTAATATCTGTTAATTGTTCTCAGATTACTTTGTTTTCCTTCATGCTTGTGTCAATCCTTCATGGCTTCGCGTTCAAACAAGAAACAACAATTCCGCAATATGCAGAGATGAAAAGAGTTCCATAGAAAACTAGGTTCATGAGTTACATTGTTTCACATACTTATCTCCGTGTTTGTATACACGGAGGCAGGCCAGTTTGTTTACGTATCTATACACAATTGTGCGATGACATGTCCTGAGGGATTGCTTGGCAGGTGTCACGATACTGCAGGGAGGAGATGTCATGACGACAGTGTCATGTCGGCAGTGTCAATACCTCTCACTGGGTTCCACCAAACCGATGTCTTCACAAACTTGGGCTATGAATAATGTGGTCACAATCCCCAAATGATTCTAAAGTTATGTATAATAAATTACGTACATGTCAGTGTACTGATATCATTTGTATTCCAAGCTCATGGGTAACATACATTTATAAAACATTGGATCCATTGTGAATGCTGCTTTGTATATAGAATTAACCAAACGAAATACTCGTACATCATTTCTGCATTGTTAACCTTTACAATGCTAGAGACATCCAGAGATGCCAAATAGAATCAGGTCTTGAGAAGTTAAAGGATTTAGAGGGTTAACTCTCTCCATACTGGAGGCAACTGGAGATGCCATAACGAGCAGTGCCTGCGCCTAATCCAGCAGGGAGAGGGTTAAACTAACCAATAAAATCGATTGTCACCTGACCTCAGATTTCAATGATGCCACAGTACTGTGGTACGTACCTCTGCTGTAAATGATACTGTTATATTATTTTAATCCTAGCATTGGATATATATGTGTTGCATTTGTAATCATCTGGCCTTCATAGTTGAAACATAATATACCTAGTAGAACTATTAAAATGGATATTGAGTATTTAGCAAGTCATTGCGCACAGTCAGGCCTGTGAGTTGTCCTAGATGTCCTATATAGCTGTCCTATAGTTGTCCTAGTTTGTTATTGTTGATGCTATTGTCTGGGGAGCACTAATATAGCATAATAGATGACAGCATAAAATGCTAGACAGAAAGTGCATCCTAAGTGCACTTTTATCATATGGCAAAGAGGAATTAAGGATTGTGTGTATGAATTTGACGTTATATATACCGGTATACTATATGTGTGTGTGTGTGTATGTGTCTCTGTGTGTGTGTGTGTGTGTGTGTGTGTCTGTCTGTGTGCGTGTGTGTGTATGTGTGTATGTGTGTGTGTGTGTGTGTCTGTCTGTGTGAGTGTGTGTGTGTGTATGTGTGTATGTCTGTGTGTCTGTCTGTCTGTCTCTCTGTCTGTCTGTGTCTGTGTGCATGAGTGCCAGTTCTCCGCAAGGATTAATTAAAAAATTACATTCATCATTAACTTGAGTGTGGGATGTGGTGACAATCTTCTAAACTCAATTAACACCTTCAAATCTATAAATACCAATGGAATTAAATTGGTCTGAAAGGCACTGACAGTAACTGACCTTGTTAGAGTTAATGTAAATCAGACCTTGGAAAAGGTTAATGGTACCATACACACATCATCTTCAACCATAGACAATTGAAACTTTCAAAATTGTTCTCTTTCTTCAATGGATTCAAAGGTTACATAAATGATATTACTTTATGAAGACATCAACATGGGCGCATTCAAACACACAAGCGCTGAGTAAGCCGCTTAGCTAAACTGGTCCCCTGTCCCATGTACGGTCCATGCGACTCGTGAGACAGCGGCTTGCAAGCCACTTGCGTGTTTGAACGACCCCCTGATGTCATTGGAGTCAATGTTGCAAATTAAGACCCAAATCTAAGGAAGTTTACAGTATCATAGCATAGAATCTTCTTCTACATAGGCGTGGAACCTTCAAAATATTAATAAAAATAAACATTTCTTTCTTGAACCAACCCCAAAAGTTACAAAAATTGCCACCACTAGATCAACTAGATCACTAAATCAAGACCCAAGATATTAACAAAGGTTATACATCATACCTGTCTTCAACCACAGAAAGTTGATACCTTCAGAATGTTTTCCTCCACTTTATGAACACTTCAATTGACCTCATAAAAGTCAATGAAATCGAGACCAAAGTTTATAAAAGGTCTCAACATCATGTATACATCTTCAACCACAGAGGATTCAAACTTTCAAATTTGGTCTTTTTGTGTCAAACTAAAAATGCCACAAAATTTTTATCACTGTATGAATGTATCAACTGAACTAATTAATGGTCAATTTAAATCAAGACCAAGTTAAAGAAATGCCTTAATGTAATAACTATATCTTCAACCACAGAGGGGGACATAAAACCTAAAAAAAACATTAATTTTCTTGAATCGATCCCAAAGGTTACGAAAATCATGTCATTGGATACCCGCACACCTCTGAGAAAGAAAATCGTGGGAATTTCTGTGTATTCAGCATGTGACATTATAGATCCGACATGAATACCACCCACTATAATACCACCCACTATAATACCACGGCCAGCGAAGAGCCAGTTTGCTCCACCATAGTTTTCTATAGTCGCGCCCTGCAGCTCTGCACGAACACAAACTCACATTTTCATATTTGTGTAGCCACACACATCAGAGAACATGTTTATATAACATCAATTATCGAGGTGGGCTTTCTTGAAGAGCATCCGATTCAAATGTTAGGTTATTATAATGAAGTAATTGGGTGCTCTGAGTATGGTGTGCAAGTAATAGCACTGTTGTCTTACCATGTTCATTAATATTAAAGTGCAGAATGTATAAACCTCTCCATGCTGGAGGCAACCAGAGATGCCCTAAAGAGCTGCGTCTGTGTCTATTCCAGCAGGAAGAGGGTTAATAGTAATACCATGCAATGTTCTAAGGTAACGGTACTAAGCTTGGGAGTGATGATACACTTTTTTACAGATACCGTATATCATTTTAAAAATATTACAAGAAAATTGTGTTGATATTTGAGTTTACTAGACTACTACTAAAATGCTATGGTGAATAAATAAAGAGTATGTTGCAGCATTTAACATTCAATATTTGATTTTGCAAAATTTGCATTATGGTGAAAATTGTTACATAGAATTGTACTTTAATTATTTACCAACAAACATGGTCGTCTATAGCATATTTTGGGGCAATTTTCAATTTTTTTCAACTGCCAATTTTTTAGGGTAATTTTCTTTGCAATGTTTTTGGCAATTTTCATGACAATGTTTAGTGAAATATTCAGGGCAAATTTCAAGGCACTATTCAATTACATGGTGCAATTTTATGGCAATGCTTATGGCAATGTTCAAGTCAGTTTTGAAGGCAATGATAATGATGCAATGTTCAGGGCCATGTTCAGGGTAATTTTCAAGGCAATTTTCAGGTCAATTTTGATGGCAATGTTATGGACAATGTTCAAGGTAATGTTCAGTGAAATACTCTGAAATGGTACTGTAAAAGTTTTCATGAAATTGCATATAGTACGTATGCGAAAGGTTTCATACTCACACTGTGAAATGGTATATGAAGCATTTCCATCCCGTGGGTCGTTCCAGGAAGTTGTACACCTTGGCCTGCATTGACGCAGTCACATTGCTCTTGAGGCGCGCACGACACCGCTCGTCCAGTATCCTATCCATGTGCTTGATGACCGGGCGGTACTCCACCCAGCCCGCCTGTGGCTCACACGTGTTTTTCTGATCGCCGGATTCCGGACCATATGTGACCTCGTCGGGCGCCGGAACCACCGAGGTCCGAGCCGTTTCTCTGTGCCTGCTCCCCATCTCATTCAGTTCCATGTCATCAACCCCCACCTAGATGTCAACACACGCGCGTTAATTGCCCCCGACGAGCTGCTATCCTCGTCCCGAGGGGGCGACCGGTGGGCATCTCCGTCCCGGAGGAATCAGGGAGCGAACACGGCATCCGTGTGTGTCAGCGCCGATGGCATGCCAAGCCAACAGGGACGGCACATGCATTGGCGGCTATGGGTGCAGGGTGTGGGGAGAAGTGTGGGGGGTGGAGATGTGGTGGGTAGAGAGGAGGATGACTGAGGGTCAGGGAAGAAAACTTAGAACTTTGGATAATCAGAAACACACAAACTTTCTTCTTCTTTGTTTCTCCGGCTTTTATCAATATCACAAACGGCCAGCGGCTTTCGGTCCCATCTCGTTAAAAGCTTTCTCAATTCTCGTCAGTTGTGAGTTCCACCAGAGAAGTTCTCAGAGGGTTCACGATCCTCCTTCGAGGTCCATTCTTGAAGTGCCCGATGTCCGAGTGTGTCCAAGAGCTGCTTAAGACTACATCATGTCCACCGTTACCTGTGTATGTCCCAGAGACTGGAGGTAGACAAGGCTCGACTGAGATTCTCCGAGTGTATTGATCCGAGTGTTGGGTAATCAGATGCTGCAGGATTTCAGAGATTCCACGTGTTATAGACAGGACAGTGTCGTCAACGAACACCAGATATCAGATGTTTTGTGTCTACACGCGTCTACTGCCAGTATTCTGCAATAAAAAACAGAACTTAAAGTTATTTAAAAAAGTGACAGCATTACTGATTATGGAGTTTAACGTCACTGCGGGAATCTTTCACTCATTTATGTCGATATTTCTTAAAGGAGACTGCAAGCAATTAGTTATTAGTTACGAGGAATGGCATCAGTATGCAATAGCAGAGGATACCTAAGGATTACTTGATTTAAAAACTATATACAGGACCAAATATTAGATAATCTTTAAACGTACCTCCCTATTATGTATCGTACAAAAAAGTTAAAAGTAAATACAAATATGAACCAGGTTCCTTGTATATATTAGGAACACCCTCTTCAAGGAATAAAATCTTCCCCCAGTGTGTTGGCTTACATAATTATTTTAAACAATCATATGACGAATGGACTATTTTAAACAATCATATGACGAATGGACTATCTCATATGTAAAGTACCGGTGAGCAGCTATAAACTGAAGATTAGGTGCTATATAAATACAAGATAATTATTATTATTAGTAGTTGTAGTAGTAATAGTAGTAGTATTATGGTTAACAAGCTCAATAAATTTGATGTCATCATTAACCCTCTCCATGCTGGAAGCAACCGGAGATACCCTAATAAAGCTATATCTGTGTCTAATGCTGCAGGAAGAGGGTTAATATAACACTAATCAGTCTTTAATTCAAATTTTACGTCAGTAAATGTTTACTTTTTCCAGCATCAAGACTAGTTGAATCTAAAATCAAACAGACTTACGACACTAAAAAAATATCGCCCAACACCACGCATCCGAATGAGCAATAATCAGATAAGCTCAACCTAGTTAACGACTTGCTTAGCCAATAAATTATAGGTAATAACCGCATCCTGCTGTGATATCACCTGGCCACACGACACGCGGAATATACAATACAACACAGTCGAGCAACACAGTAGATCAATGATAACATGTGGTACGGCATCAGCAAATATACAACGTCATAACCCAATAATATATACAGTGTGTTGAAGCATCGACACAAGAACAGGAAGATACCATGCTAATCCTTCCTCATTGACAGACAGGGGTTGACACAATTCTGCCATTCACTGACAGGGGTTGACACAATTCTGCTATTCACTGACAGGGGTGGCCACAATTCTGCTATTCACAGACAGGGGTTGACACAATTCTGCTATTCACTGACAGGGGTTGGCACAATTCTGCCATTCACTGACAGGGGTTGACACAATTCTGCTATTCACAGACAGGGGTTGGCACAATTCTGCTATTCACTGACAGGGCTTGGCACAATTCTGCCATTCACAGACGGGTTGACACAATTCTGCTATTCACAGACAGGGGTTGGCATAATTCTGCTATTCAGACAGGGGTTGGCACAATTCTGCCATTCACAGACAGCAGTTGGCACAATTCTGCCATTCACAGACAGCAGTTGGCACAATTCTGCTATTCACAGACAGGGGTTGACACAATTCTGCTATTCACTGACAGGGCTTGGCACAATTCTGCCATTCACAGACGGGTTGGCACAATTCTGCCATTCACAGACAGGGGTTGGCACAATTCTGCCATTCACAGACGGGTTGGCACAATTCTGCTATTCACAGACAGGGGTTGACACAATTCTGCCATTCACAGACGGGTTGGCACAATTCTGCTATTCACTGACAGGGGTTGGCACAATTCTGCCATTCACTGACAGGGCTTGGCACAATTCTGCTATTCACAGACAGGGGTTGGCACAATTCTGCCATTCACAGACAGGGGATGGCACAATTCTGCCATTCACAGACAGGGGTTGACACAATTCTGCTATTCACTGACAGGGGTTGGCACAATTCTGCTTGCTTTGATATCCTAGTAAAGATAGGGCTGGCACAGCTATACAATATGCTTTGTTGGTTGGTTGGTTAGTTGATTTGTAGTTGAACACTGACCCTACTACCTGAGGCCTTTGAGGCCCGGTGTAACATTCAAACTCTATGTATGTAAGGTAATATAGAGGGGTGGGCTTTAAAGCCACTTTCAAGATTGTTCACTCACATCATGGCTTGT
>JAVCKZ010085387.1:0-12255 GCA_034780755.1 Lepetodrilus elevatus
CTCTCTCTCTCTCTCTCTCTCTCTCTCTCTCTCTCTCTCTCTCTCTCTCTCTCTCTCTCTCTCTCTCTCTCTGTTTGAATTCCTCTACATCTGGGCAAAGGGGCAAAAGAGTTGTACTTATTAATATTTTTTGTTTTTAACAATATTTATTGGAAAGACTTCCTGAATCCACGAAGAGCCAATGGTTATCTGAACATGTCTCCTGGCTTACTAATGATTACACAAGATATATGAAACATGTAATAACACATCTCATTTCACAGAACGACATGTCATCGGCCCCAGCAGAATGTGCACGCGGTAGATACCTGAGCTGCAGAGTATATGGTTAATAACATATGATTCACGTGGCTCGTAATGCTTTATCCTGATCTTACAATCAATGGTTAGCCTCGAGATCAGGATCAAAGATCTCACTTCCTTCACGTGCACGATGACCTGCAAGACCCAAACAAGGTCATCTGTTCCGATAACAGGTTTGTCGATCCAGATTCAGATTAAATTTCAGCATCCGTTCTGCGAAGTTGAACAGTGCCGCAGATCTTGCATAGCGTCAAATTTAGCAATTTCAGTTAACATAGGTGACGTGCCCGTTGACCTTAACGTGTCCTTGAAGGGCGATGATTGCAGTCACGTGGTAGATAGTGAAACCTGGCGATATCATTACCCTTACTTATAAATAACGAAGGGCAAAGTAAGGTGCCCTATGAATATATTAATCGTTCACTGTGGTAGGAGCAGAAATGTTGTTATTGGAACATAGCAGAATACAGGGGTTACATTACGTATTGATGCTATAATACATTACCATGGATAATACTGATCAACGATGGCCATGACCATGACCCGTCATCATAGACAATATTAAATTTAATAATCTGGGATTTATTGCTCCAACTTTCGAGTTAATGATGATTTGATATATCGATATAATGGTAAAACCGTATAGCACACATGTCAAACAAATTTGTTTAGCTAAACACGAAGCATGTTTAGCGTTACGTTAAACGTAACCAGCGGTTGAACTGTTTTCTGTCTTCTGACAATGCGCACGGCAAAGAAAATCACTGAAAACACTGTTTTTGTTTAGCTAAACACTGTTTTTACTTGTCGTGTACTGTAGGGTTTAATCACATTCACGTGTATTGATATACTTCCTCAGAAAAGTACGTATGGTTCAAGTAATATCTCGTCCTATTTCTTTTAACTTTGAAAATAGTCATCAAGAATCATCTGAATCGATAAAAAAAACTAAACTTTTGGGGCAGCCTCGAAATTACGAAAGGTTTCGATTAGGATTTCATGCTCAAGTTCATGTTTTATGGGGATTTGTGACCAAGCCTTAATATAATTGTGTGCATGAGTTCGTACTAAAATCAAATGTTTCGTAATCTGGTTTACATTCTAGAAATGTTTCATTGTCATTTAACTCCAAGTGGGCAACAGTGGTAGGATGTGTGCAGACGCAATATAACACCTTGGGGGCATTGTGACTGAATCATATATAATGTACAGCTAAACTGAATGTTAAATTTCCTGAATAAGGAGATCTAATTGAAAAGTTAAATTTCGAATTCCGTTGTCTCGTGGTATCATGAAGCTAACTGAAACCTTTGCCGTATGTTCACAGAAACCAAGCCATGGCCCATATGTATCCTTACCTTCTAAGTATCCCTGATGTCGCGTTACTAAAGAAAACTAAAATGTGTTAATATGATGGAAAATGATGAAAGAACAAGACATGAAACGTAAGACGTCATAGTATGCTATTAGTATGTTATACAAGTTATGTATGTGATAGTATCACCCGCTAACGCATTACGGAAAATGTCAATCTGTAATCTGAATTATTTTGAAGGTTTCTGTTTTTAAATATAGTGACTATGGTTGTTTACCATGAAATGCCAGCTATTAACTCGACTTATTTATAAAGTGTCAACGCGATGAGCAATATGTAATGTCCCGGAACTTTAGTCCAAACCCATTATGCGTATAGTCATGAGTGGAATTTCAACGGAGAATCACATCTTCTTAAAATTACATTTTAGATTAGCTGCAGCTACATTATAGCTCAAGCAAAATGTGTAATGAATACAAGTCCTCAAGACTACAGCTAACATCGATCATTATTGTATCGCATTAATATTATAGCAATTCAATTCAATTTTATTTTCTCTATTACCATTATCAGTGGTATTCGAGACATGTGTATATAAATATTCATACATCAAAAGTATTCACGATAATGCATGGAAATATAAATGTGTTTTACTTTAAAGTATTCGTTATTAAGGATGCAAATTGTGAAAAATTGTGAATTGTGAAAAATTGTGAATGTTGAAAAAAACATATTGGAATCTTTTATTACGATACATTGTGTTTTTGAAGGTAAACAGATGGAACCATTAGTTAGTGTTAGCTGATACAATATCGTGTCTACGATCAAAGAAGGCAACGCACGTAGATAAATAGTGAAACTCGTCTACAATAGCAAAATAATTGTATAATATCCATGCACGTTCATATCTAAGGGCCCCTTTTTACCGCAAACTTTCGACGGGCGCGTGATGATTATTTGTTCTAACTTTTAATATGGGCAAATAAATATATCTTGGGGGAAAAGCAAATACAGTTCGACAAAAAAATCTAGTGTCTTTGACTCTTTTATACATTGTAGTAATAGCCTTTTAGGACGTTGTATTATATTAGATCTCCATACTTGGACAAATTGGTCTTTCAGAGTTCGTTCTATATCGGCTATTAAAATCAACTTTGTATGTCTATACTATTGGGATGATCAAATACGTCAAATAGGAAGTGTGTTGACCTACATGTACATACACAACTATTGCAATTGAAACCGTACTGTTTTTATTGTTCAATTTGTTCATTGGTAACTGTGATTGTCATTGCATAGGAGATTGTTGCATTGATTGTCTATTTATTCTCTCTTTTTCTTGCACTATTACAATAATTAGATCCAGCCCATTTCTTCTTCTATGCCACAACACCGGAAACCTTTTTAGTTTGGAAAATAGATGTTATCTAAGTTAATTTGGGTGAGTAATTTGATATCATACCCATTGAACCTTCTACGATGCGTCGTAATGTGTGGCGTAATGCATGTCTCTTGAAGTTTTCATTATGGAATGTGTAATAAATAGCGCAGGACAGATTTCCTAATGGAATGACGCCCTCAACAAGACCTATCAAAATATATTGTTCGTTCACATTTTACGTCGACTGAACGTCTAATGAACCTTATCAACTAGAGCTTCTTGTATGGCTTCACATTGAGGAAGGAAGGTAGGACTTGGCATGCATGTCTCTTCGAGTACGGACGAAACCTGAACTCTCTTTGCTTGTAAAATGAGAGAAAGAAAAAAGGTTCATCCGGTTTGAAGGTTTCCATTAGGTTGGGCTTGACGTAAATAAAAGATGAAAGCTGTATATATAAACCCCCTGTAAACATGGTTGTTTTGACTCTGTTTACGGAAGTAAAATTGAGGATGAAACCCACACCAGAATTTAGATGGAAGCAAAGTTGTCTTGCCGTGTACTGTTGCCATAGGTTGATAAGTGTACATTGAACTTGGACCAATGTATTGTGGGTGTGGGTCCGTAATAAGAAGACAACTTCATGGGCACGGTCAAAGGGTACTAGCTATAGGTGATGGACCTGTATATGATGGTGGACGTTCGGGCGTCCTATCCTAGAAACGTACTTACGATCTTCTTAGGCTAAGAACAAAACGTGCGTGGTATCTTCATCCTGCTATATCAATCTTTAAGATTGTCGTTTATGTATTGCAATGAGCGTGTGCACAACATTTTAGGATTATTATGTACTTTTCGGAAGTGTGTAATTTGCCCTTAGAATAAATGTCATGTCGCGACAGGGAGGAAGTAGTGAAAGAACAGCGGACAAAGACATTGGTTGGATATAGGCTTTGAACTGGTGTTCAATTTTGCTTCAGGGTATCATCATATAATTGATGATGTGTTTTCAATGTGCCTTTACAGAGAGCTAAAAACAGCGTCCTCAGAATAAACTTGCAATGTACTCTAGACATAATTATTTCACATGTTGCTATGCTAATGATGCTCTGGACATTTTCACATTAAAGAAGTTGGCACAAAGAGAAAAATACTATCGAATTTGAATATTTTGAATTACTGCAAGTGTGACATGAAAATATAAGCCATCTGAATATTTTGAGAATTATTGTTTGTGCTTCTTCTTCTGGAGTGCATGTGTACTACAAAGCTCATTTGCATGTGTTGAGCTAATGGAAGAACTCGTTGAAGGACTTATTGCTGATACGTTGTGAAGACTCGTATACATATTTCAGAGTTATCTTTCGATGCCTATTTCCCCGTGTGTATAAAACCCGATATTTTCAAATTGAGGATGTAATGTCTTAAATTGATATCATATTAATGACCCCGAAAAATCCCCCATTCCTCTTTCCCCAGAGAAAAAAAGTACAATAATTGCTGCATCTCGTTTACTTGGCCGCCATTTTAAGTTATGCACGTGACCACCTGTGTGACCTGATTTGGCGGTCATTTGTCTAAGTGTCTTCAGGCCAGGTAATTCGGTCACACAGGTGGTCACGTGCATAAATTTGGGGCCAAGTAACCGTGATGCAGCAAATAATCACTAAAGCATTAACTGTCCAGTAGGGACGGTTAGCGCGAATAACGATCTATGGTACACTGTGACTGCTCTTAAACTCAGTAGTGTAAATAGCGATGCCCTAGCCCTGAGATTTAGAAGATGACGCCAAACGACCGTTCTGATTTCGCCACGTTAGGATTTATCATCGTATGAAAACCTGATCAATAATATATTTCCATCACTTCTTCTATGCATGACATAGTGCCATTGATTTATAATGCTCTTCATTATGAAAGTATTGTTCGTTTGTTTTGTTTTACGTGGACTTTAGTTTAGTAATTCACACACAGGTCCCAACTATCCTACAGCTACGCGACCTTATTCTTTAGATTTATTTATTATTTACTTTGATGTTTAATATAAAGCACGTAGTTATATATAACGTTTGTGATCCTATTCATAAGCTCGCAATCAGAGTGTTTGCGTTTGTCACTATGGGTTACCAAATATTCTAAAATGTTAAATAATAATAATAATAATAATAATGGTAGTAATAGGTATATTTATAATGTACATACTATTACTGCATTATTAGCAAGTTCGTTCACTGGCACCATACACTTTAGAACTTCAGTTAATATTTGTATCGGTGTGCGTGTATATGTTTTCACAGTTATCGTCCTTTGTTCCATCATCATCATGGGTTAATGTGGTGTTTACAGCATCCTCGGAACTACGGTCATTACGCCTACTTACCATCCGTCTTACCATCTTACCTACTTACCATCCGTCAAATATTTGACGGATTTTAATGAAACATGATACACTGTGGTTCGAGGATGACCCTACATAACAGGTTCTTCTCTACTTCCATGTATAGCATATCGTTGCAAGTCTAGTAACTCAAATAATATGAATACTGTAGGAAAACGGTTGCAAGTCATAACTCACTCATTCAATGTTATCGTTACTATTGAATTTAAGTCCATTAGGAGTCCATGTTATTTCTGTATTTTCTTGTATTACCGGTCATACCCGTCACTTTTTTCTGATTCAGTATCGCATATATTATATATTATTGAGATTACGCAGGTTGTAGGATGTTATGAGGTGAAATCAGAAACGCCTATATCAGCATGTTCCACGTTTCGGTTTCCACGCATTCCGTTGTTCCCATTGAAGGACACGGTTAAAAGGAAATAGAGTGCTGCTATGACTACTATATTACATAATTATGACCTACTATTTATAATACATTCGTATGAGCGTTTTGCGATAGACTCATACATCATCAAATATTACTTCATAGTAATTAAATTACATTCGGTTGAATAGTAATCACAGTAAAAGAAACGTTAGGTGTCCTATTCCAGGATCCTAACAGAATCCTTGCAGGACACATTCACCTATGGTGTCCTGGTTTATTTTTGAGCATCGACTATAGGTGTTCTGGCCCGGACACCTAACACGACATCTAACATTTGCGTTGCTGTGAACACGATTGAAATAATGTGTTCTGTCCGACATAAAAACATTATTAATTATGTAAAGATTTAGACCAAAGCTATCGATGCACAAAGATTTACCAGGACAATATGTCACGAGTGAGATCATGTGTGATACGAACAGTCTCACACCGTGTCATGACTAATCATGACACAGCACACCTTAATGCTAAATTATCTCCCTTGACGAATTACGAGTTGGATTTGTATTTCGACCCGATTTAGTTTCAATAATGGGCAATTCAGTCAAAGAAATATAAATAAATAACACGCATTCATTGTATTGACGGCGCTTCCTAGAGAGTTACGGTATTCCTACGGGGGAAGTTTTTATCCGATAAGCATTATGAATATACACCGATACCGATGGACTATTGACATATTCCTCACGGAAGTGTCGCACTGCCATCTAGTCGGATGTATGCCGTTTTAGAGACCACGAAAGTCAAGCCGATTTACGCACAGACTAGCGATACAACGATCTCCGTCAAAAGGCGTAGGAAATAGGATTACCAAATAGTAAGTTAACATTGTTTTTTAAAAACATTTATAAAACCAAATAAAAAAGCTTATATTCTTATTAGTGGAAGATCTACGCACTAAACCCCTGTGGATTTCCTTCAGGCTCTTGTATTGACTTCGAGCACGTAGCCTTCTCGCAATTAACAGTGATCGATTCGCAGTCTCTATTAGACCTATATATAAGAGTCTAGTTACAAGGGCGCTAGGGTCTCCTCGCGGACATGAGTATTTTACTAACACAGTATTGCAGTCAATTACTTTAAGATGAACAATAGTGCTAAGGTCTCCTCGTGGACATGAGTACTTTACAGACATTCTATTGCAGTCAATTGTTTCAAGGTGACCAAAAGTGTCTTTAGTATAGCAATCGTGAGTAGGTCCTAACGTGAGACATTTTATCGCATCCAGTAAACCAATACATGATTGTAAAAATATAGAGATAGATAGATGGATACACGATGCCGATAATCCGCCATTTAAGTTGAGTATCTATAAGAGTACGCGTGTCATTAGTGGCACACCTACATGTAGCTATTGACTATTTGGGTTTTGGAAAGACCATCATTATACATCTTTAAGAGACGAGTCATCCATCACGACCTCCTTAAGAGTACATCGACTCTATAACACTACACTGGGACTTGATGTTATGTACCACTGCGATTTCCAGGCTTAAACTATACTAGACAATGCATATGGAAAAGCAATATGTGTTTCTCTGTGTGTTTCACTCTGTGTCTCTGTGTCTCTCTGTGTGTTTCTCTGTGTGTCTCTGTGTATCTGCGTCTCTGTATCTCTGTTTCTCTGTCGCTCTGTCGCTCTGTCTCTGTCTCTCTGTCTCGATGTTTCTCTGTCTCTGTCTCTGTCTCTGTCTATGTCTCTCTGTCTATGTCTCTCTGTCTATGTCTCTCTGTCTCTCCGTTTCTCTGTCTCTCTGTGTGTGGCTCTCTGTGTGGCTCTCTGTCTCTCTCTGTCTCTCTCTCTCTCTGTCTCTCTCTCTCTCTCTCTCTCTCTCTCTCTCTCTCTGTCTCGCTGTCTCTCTATATGTGTATGTCTGCCTGTATGCCTCTCTCTGTCTGTCTCTGTGTCTGTCTGTCTCTCTCTCTCTATCTCTCTCTCTATATATATATATATCTCTCTCTGTTGCTGAGAGTATTAGCACAATGGTTATACATGTTAATGTGATTACACAAGATATAATGTGACACGATAAATCATACCCTGTAACTCAACAACGTGTTACTTGGCCCCAATATAAAACTCCACAAGGTTGCTTAACATGTATAAATAACAAACTGTTTCTCGAGGACAATCCTTCAGCAAACCTACGAAGTGTATCAAAGTTCAGAGACAAACACATACCAAGGAAAATTGCTAACGAACTGAAAATGTCCGCTTTAGGTTGACATGTACACTACAGAACCAAAACAAAACATGTTATCTCTAGCTTTGCGTAATACAGTATACACTTAACTGTATGTATAACATTGACTAAAGGTCACGTAGTGGTAACTTATATCATAGTAATTACAGTATGCAGATTATTACGATCTTGCTCAGTACTGTATAGCTTCCGACACTGAATTCAGTGGTCATCTGAAACTACAGTAACCAGCTAATGATAGCTTTCCAATACAAGCTGAACGGCGTACTACATTGTCGGTGAAGCTTGGAAGGTTCCTTGCATGACAGTCAGTAAGACAGACACGCATACATATATTGTATTCACGACTCAACTCACATATAATATAATACATAAACTAAATACAACAGTATCTAGATAAAAGTGAGCCATCCAGTTTGGATTATGGGAAACGATGTATATACAATAAAAACACTATTGTGACTGTAAAAGGACAAGCCTACGGCGCAGACGTCTACGGATATCCGGTACCGTCCCTTGCTGATATCGTAGACCCATAGGTGTGTCTAGGCTTTCTGTAGCAATAGTTTAAATATGGTGTCGACAAAGAATAGTGTTACAATCTACTCCAATGCGAAAGGGTAGTCATTTATTCGATAAGAACGGATTCGATTATTGTACTGTTTGTATCGAAGCGATAAAACAGTCAGAATTGAATAAACGGCAACGATACCTTTACTCATAGGGCTACTCAGTGTGCTCAGTTAGTGTGGGATGTTCGCCGTTGGGATTATGACATGTTCAGTTTGTTAGTGCAATCCGGTTCTCGCTAGTGCAGTAGAATGTCATGGTTATGGTTATTATGTAAGATCTTACAGTAAGAAGCTTACAGTAGCACTAAGCTCCACGTATATGGAAGGTTTCCTGATGCCCTAAACGCTAATCACGTTGCGATATGATCATGAAGGACGAATTCTAAGACCATGATTAAAAACAAATATAAGATTTATTAAAATGTGATTGTATATATATATGCTTAGTTTATTCTTAGTTTATTTGTCACGTTTCCTGAAATCGACTAAAGACTTGGCTCAGGGAAGTACTAGTAAATCCTGAAACGTTGATATGCTTTAGGGAGTGATGTAAATAGCTTCTGATATGTACGATTAAGCAACTTTTATGTGTAAGTGCTATTATTTCGTCATGGGTATGTCATGGGTATGTCATACAGCTTTGCATAACCTCTTCACACGTAGTTCGGTTTAATTCTGGCATTTTGGAATCCATGTGATCTGAATATGATGACGTAGGTGAGCATGCGCAGTAGTACTGTAGAACGGACATACATAATCTGGACAATCAATAGTAAAGCTAGTCGTTTATATGGCTGCGAAGTAAAGTACATTTGCAATGACTTTAGCAATAATTGCCTCGACTACTAACAGTCTTGACTTTTCTGAAGAGATCCTGCGTGCATTGTACAGCATGGGGCTTGAGCAGCAGGCATACTAGTTATAACTGCATAGTGAAAAGTCCAAGAAAATTATAATCAAGTTATCTCTACTTCGTAGTCCATACATAGATCTACAGCCTCTCTATATCGACATGTTAATTTGTCTCAAAGTTATATTGACGTCAACATATAACACTTGAACTGATGGTGTCTGACCCAGACGTCTTCTTCGACATGTTATTTTAAAAATACAAATGAATTAAAGTGGCAAACAAAATTGAATTGCATAGGTTATTTCCTACAATTTCCGATACAATTTTCCTTTCCCGACAAACATTAAAAAAAAATCTGACTTTTTCTTAGTAAATCTAGAACATATATTTCCCCTAGTATCTGGTATTAGTGGACTCCATTCTGGTATTGACGTCAGTATTATATAGTCGTAAATTCCCTCCAAATGTCCAACAAGTATGTATGCTCACAATAAAATTGGAGCCCTAGTTAGTATATTCAGGAAAATACATAACCAAATAATTAAAATAAAACAAGAATATGAAATTGTTAATGCGCTAAGTTTCTATTCTACTTCCAGTAAAATATGTCTCGGTGGTGAATTGTTAGGAATTTTCAAACTGATCAGATCGAAACAAGAACATGACACCCCCGTTCAAAACGTGTATACATAATTAACAGCATGCCATGGAATTTAATGTTTTAGTCAATATCACCATCGATTAATTTTGATTTCTCCATCATCCATAATATGATTATTGTTATCGTATGTTCATCTTCTTTGCTCCTCTTTTGCGTCTTTCTTCCTTTTCCATTTTTTAAATATTTTAACAGGTACACATTGCATGCAAATTGATATTGATAACAACCATCAGCTTCATCTGCATTTTAAATTAACAATGCTTGTCTAATGGAACCGGGATATCGTAGGCGAAATGCGAATTCTATACCCACTTTTGCTATTTGATTCGCAAGTGTCTCCATAATGATCCTCACATGCCGATCTTGGTAATTGTAACTGTCACACGACCATATCCAAAAAGCAGGGTAACGAATATCGGGTTGGCAGTTGTCCTTAGACTGATTCAAACTAACGGCTTGGCGAAAGGATACAGATGATGCTTGGAGACCGTCATGCTGGTTTCGCTGTCGAGGTAAGCTTGATTCGTGCTGGAAATCCGCATGTGGATCAACGGACGGGCTTCCGTACCATGCGTGATCCGTTAAACAGATTATTCATCCGATGGGAACATTACTTACTTAATCTGGTGTGGCATTATGTCCCTACGGTGGCTGGGGAACATATTGTACTCTACAGAATACATGTAAACAAGCATATATATATATACGAGTATATATGTAGACATATTCTGTCTAGTACAAACGGCTTGAATTTATATTCACTCATAGCCCAACCGTTTCAAACAGTAATGATGCATTGTAGATCGTATGGTTGCGTTAAGAATTATTATACAGAACAATGTATATATGATGAAATTCACTCCGAACGTCAATTAATTACGGTCACGTGGTATGTATCTCAGATCATCACGATAGAGAAATTCGTTACATATTTTAGATAATATAATAATTATCTTTTATCATTTCTTGGTTATCGATATTGAATTGTAAATATACCATTATCAGTCGTTCTCATTATGTGTGATTATTCCCATAGCGAAATGTAGATAAATCATGTATGTATTATTGAGGTGTTCTACTAATGATAAGAATAGCATTGTAGACTACAATCGTATCCGTTTGCATCAATACTAGTCACTACCCATGACAATGTGTTGTTCATCGTGTAGTAGTAAAATCGTTAATGGACGAGCTATATGTGACAATGTGTAGGGTAATATATACGATGACCTTTCAATTAGGCTAAGTGTAAATTTGCAAATAGAACGACTTCTGTGCGGTTTAGACGTTATTGTAACGTTACACATACCTATCGATGAAAATCCAGATAAGCCTGAATCGTCGTACCGCAGAAAATGCGAGGGTGTGCCATTACGGTATCGTTTCAAAACAGCCTAGACTCGTGTATACTGGTGTTCTGTCTTGTTCCTCGTTGAATAAAGTAGATACGTCGTTTTTAATATGGACACCATCTGATCTTATCCATGGAACGTCTGAGTGATGAAAGTATTATTCAGTAACGTAATACGAGGTACGGTTAACAAAGCCATTATTTTCTGGAGGATATTGTGCAGCTTTAACACCGCCAGTGATCGATCAACATCAAGGCTTTTGACACTTTATTAAACGCTGTCGGTGCTCTAGTCCTCCTATAGATGCGTCTATTCAGCTCCTCGGACAATCTACTGTTTGCTTCAATAATATTATTGTTGATTTCTGCCTGAGATAAACTAGCAATTTCTCACTAGACCGTTTACTTTGCCGGTATTATTGATAGTGCGAGCAAACAAGTCGGTTCGTTGAGATGGCCTTACGGCCTCTTAGTTAACCGGCGCATCAGGTCTAGGAAATCGTAGCAGCGCCTTAATCAGTCAAAGCCTCTTTGTCATCTTCCGGTCAACTTCCGGTGCTGCGTGCGACCTCCCGGTAAGCGGGTTGTAGGGAGACCTATCTATCATGTCTAGCTTCTCAGTAATCGCTTATAACGTACGTAGTTTTAACCAATTTACAATAGTAGACTGAGTGTTCTTTTAGGATATTCCCAATCCTTAAAACCTGGTGCCTGTTGCACGACGCTCTTGTAGTGCTACAATAGTTGTAACTGGGCTCCCGCCACAATAGAAAGCGTTGACGTTAC